>JALPQI010022071.1:0-17683 GCA_025490895.1 Thaumatotibia leucotreta
AAAATATAAATACTACCAAACAATTCTCTGTATTCTTACAAAAAATTACGAAATATAAATAAAAATTGTTACTTTTCCTGGTTCAATTCGCTTTGAAGCATGTAGCGACGTGCTCCTTCTGCGATCGTCGCTCGCACCCTGGGGAGTGGTGGAGGGTCCCTAAGCTCGTCCTTGTTTGATAGACGGGGCTAGCCGTTAAGGTCAGGTTTCCGAGATATCGCAAAGTTTCATTGTGTCCGTTTGTGTCAATGTTCCACAACTAACCCTACTAATAAATAACAACACCAAAAACCTATCTTAACGACCTAGTTTTCATGCAAAATTAAATTAATTGAAAAATTAAGGTGAATTTCTTACTATTTTTAATAAAAAAAAATTTTTTAGTCTTGTTGTTCAAATAGTTGAGTCAAATGATTAGCTTAATTAGTTTGCTCATCTAATGAGCTCTCTAACGAGATTTTTTTTGCAGGGATAGGACCGATAACAAACGTCTAATTCCAGAAATATCACGTGCGCCCATATTCGTCTGTTTGAAATTTTAAAATGGCCGCCATTTAATTATCGTTGACACAAAAAAAAAATTGTATGGTAATTTATCGATAAAATTGATTGTAGTTTAAGCCCTTAAAAGCTCCGACACCGCTAACCAAACACCCTGTATGGGCTGAACTAGCAAACTCTGTGTTAGTGGCTTCAGCCGATTATTGTGCAAATGGGGCTCAGTTATTTAAAGGTATCTGTCAATATACCTATATGTACAAGTTTCAAAATTTAAAAGCTTTAACTTAAAATTTGAAAAATTTAATTAGATTTTTTAAGGCTTATTTTGTAGGTCGTAGTCGTATTTGTCTTTGTTTATCATGAGCTAGTGAGTTACTTAATATCCTAGTTGCTCGCACCAATACGCGAGTATGAAAGGGATGGACAGAAAGTAAGTCTGCGTTATGCTCATAGCGCTAGCTCATGGTAATCATACAAGTGTTTCTTAACTTTTGTCTTTTCTATTGCCTATGGGGAGGCGTCTTCTTCATCATCATCAGGGCCTGTAATTTTCATGCCGATGACATCAATTTGACGTCGCGCTCCATTTAGGGTGATCCCAAACAGGTTAATTGATAATTATTAATCATTAGTCATCAATCATTTTAATCATGTACAAATAGCTACAAAAGTAGTATATTTACACGTGAAATAAATAATACCTACGTGATACGTGAACCATAAGTAAATCTATTTGATTTGTTTCCATACATACATTTTATTTAATGATATTGTTAACACATTTTCATAATTACGTAGAAAACAGTATTCCTCTTTAACGTAAAGCACGTATCAAGTAGGTATTAGTTATTTCAAGTGTAAAAATACTACTTTTGAAGTTATTTGTACATTATTAAAATGATTGACGACTAATGATTAATATTTAACAATAAAACTATTTTGGATCACCCTAAATGGAGCGTGACGTCAAATTGATGTCATCGGCATGAAAGTTACGAGCCCTGATCATCATCAATGAAACAACGGACGACAGAGACAGACAGAGAAGATGTTAATTCCAGGGTACAGGCACTCATTCCCGATACGAAAGATCCTAATGCACTGTACAAGGAGCTTTCGAATGTCATACAAACTGTACACAAAAATATTTTCAAGCTCAAAACATTGAAGCAAGACTCAGTAAAAACAAGGTTTGGCGATTGGGCTACTGTTGGCATCCATAAAAGCAGGAATAGAATGTATGAGCTTTATGAAATGAGAAATTATAACCATGATGGGAAATTCTTGGAATACGTAAGGAATTATTCCAAAGTGTTTAAGAAAGTTTGCGCCGCTGCCAAGTCTGCCTATATAAGTAACAAAGTCAAGTCGGCAGACAACACTGTAAAAGCGACCTGGAATGTGATACGCTCTGAAACTGGAAAGGCAAAACCCCGTGATGGCCAATATAAACTGAGAGTGGATGACCAAATCTTGACTGCGGACTTGGACGTTGCTGGCGCCTTTCAACACTTCTTCATCAACATAGCCAAAGATACTACTGAAAACTTGAATTCGTCTGTGTCTAAGGCTGGCTCATTCTTGGATATGAACAATATCAACCGATGGAACAAAGATTTTCACTTTCAGTATACTGACCCAAATGAGATCATCAAAATGTTCAAGTCCTTGAAATTGAAGAACTCCGAAGACCTTTGGGGAATCTCTGTGAAAGTCATGCAATCTGTTATCGATGTTATTGCACCGTACTTAGCAAATGTGTTTAATGCTTGTGTAAGAGAATGTGTGTTTCCCGATCTAATGAAGTACAGCAAAGTGATTCCTCTGTTTAAATCAGGAAACAAATATGACCTTGGAAACTTTAGACCTATTTCCATACTTCCTGTTTTGAGTAAAGTGTTTGAGAAAATCATATTGAACCAACTGGTTCAACATTTCAACAGGAATGAACTGCTTCAGAATCAGCAATTTGGGTTTACAAGAGGTCGTTCAACTACAGACGCCGCCTCAGTACTAATCAAGCATATTTACGACGCCTGGGAAAATTCGCAAGATGCTATTGGTGTCTTCTGCGACCTCTCCAAAGCATTCGATTGCGTGGACCATGATACACTACTACACAAGCTAAAATACTATGGATTGTCAGTGAAAGCTCTCGACCTTGTCTGTTCTTACTTAAATTTAAGAACCCAGAAAGTGGTTGTAAATGGAACTGAGTCTTGTGGCAAGACTGTAAAGCTTGGAGTTCCTCAGGGTTCTATTCTGGGGCCTTTCCTCTTCCTGGTGTACATAAATGACTTGCCGAACCTTGTAAAAGATAAATGTGATATAGTTCTGTTTGCTGATGATACATCATTAATTTTCAAAGTTGACAGAAAACAAATTGACTACAGACAAGTCAATGAAACTTTGAAAGAGGTATCAGAGTGGTTCACAGCAAATAATTTACTTCTTAATGCGAAGAAGACCAAATGTGTAAGATTCTCGCTTCCAAATGTAAGAAAGTCTGAAACTATTATCACGTTAAATGGCGAGAAGCTAGACCTTGTTCATAATGCACTTTTTCTGGGCCTTACCTTGGACAGCAATCTGCAATGGGCCCCTCACATATCTACCCTGGCAAAAAGGCTGAGCTCTGCCGCGTATGCAGTTAGAAGAATCCGATAGTTCACTGACGTGGAGACAGCTCGCCTAGTTTACTTTAGTTACTTTCACAGTATTATGTCTTATGGCATACTGATTTGGGGCAAAGCAGCAGATTTGGACACCATCTTCATTCTTCAGAAGAGAGCTATTCGATCCATTTACAATATGAGCTCTCGCGACTCACTGAGAGAACGATTTAAGGAAATAGATATTCTCACAGTAGCTTCACAATACATACTCGATGTGATAATGTACACACATAAGAATATTAAATCCTTTAAGAAGCTTTCTGACATTCACAGCCGCAATACACGGAACAAGCATAAGTTATTGGTTACCAAGTTTCGTCTACAGAAAGTAAAAAAGTCGTTTGTTGGAAACTGTGTTACCTTTTTCAACAAAGTACCCTTAGAGGCATGGGAACTGCCCTATAATGCATTCAAAATGTACATCAAAAATGGTCTTCTCAAAAAGGGTTATTATAAAGTTGACGATTACTTGAATGACAAGGAACCATGGCCGTGTCTTCAGTCTCAAGAGCTGTCTTAGATTTACATGACATTGACTTGAATACATATTAGTTATGTATTTTGTAGACTTAGCTTATAAGACTGTGAGCTTAACAGCCTCTTTATAATTATTATTATTTTATTTTTTTTTATTTTTTTTTTTTTGACGTTTGGAGAGCCTTTACACCTCCAAAATTATAAATTTTATTTATTTTTCTTAGCATCTAATTTCTTTGACCGTGGAGACCTTTTACATCTCCACACTTAATATTTATTTCACCATGGAGCCCATTCATCTCCTTATATAGCAAAATTTTGACTTATTGGATACATAATAATTATGTATTCTGTAGCACTAGTTTACAAGACTGTTAGTTTAACTGTCTTCTGACATGAAACATTTGTTTCATACACCTTTTTATTTACTTTTTATTGACATTTGGAGATTATTTACACCTCCAAATCATTATTATTATTATTTATTAACTGACACTGGGGACACTTTACATCTCCAAAATTATGTATTATTGACATTAGAGAGTATACTATACATCTCTAGTTTAATTTAATATTTGAGTTTATTTTACTGTGATGTCATGTCTAAATAGGTATTGGCTGTTGTCTTTTATATAATAAGAATAGTTGCTTTGTGATTGTCACTAAATTGTTAATTTTCTATTTTATTATTATTGTTCAAATCATGACGATTAGAGACCTTTTACATCTCTAAATCTTAATTTTTCTTTATTCTGTATAGATATAGATATAGTTCTGTATAGATATAGATGCTTAATAATATTGTGAACATGTACAATAATAATTATTTTTGTTTAATATTATAATTCTTTATTTATTTCTCTTTTTTATAAAAATGTCTATTATATATTTTTTTTTATGTAATAAATTCTTTAATGCATGTTATTTTAATAAGATGTATTATTATACTGTTTTGATTAAGTCCACCTGAGTTTCTTACTGGTTCTTCTCAGGAACGGTGTAGGGTTTGAACCAGTAGTAGATTTTTTTTCTCTCTCTTGATAATGTCAGACGATTCGAAAATGCTTATTAATAAGCTTACTTGAATAAAGAATAGTTTGACTTTGACTTTGACTTTGACAAGTTCCTTCACTGGAAAATTACGAAAAATTAAAAAAAAATTAAGTCTTAGTTCTGAACCGACAATAATATGATTTTTTTTACTTGATTATAGTCTTTTATTGAGTTTACATAATCAACATTTTATATTTTGTAAGGAATAGCAATTTAGGTCATACAATAAGGTACAACGAGTAAGATAAAAATCATTCAATTAAATATAATTACCAATCGTAAAATATCGTAATAACACGCAACGATATAAGTTCGATTCTTCCATTATTTAATTGTAAATGAATGTTAATAGTGTTTGTAAGGTACAAGATTATGAAAATTAATTTCGCAATAGTTTCTCAGGCAAGTCTTAAGTTAAAGCTGAAACTAACCAATAAATCGTCGCTATATTTAATCAACTTTGAATTTATGGTTTATGGATTAAGACATTTATTTCTCAAAATATTTACATAAATCACTTACTGAGAAAATTACACAAAGAATTTACAGCAATCAATTCATGGATAGGGTTTGCAATATTCGTCCAATTTTATTATTCGAATAATACGAATACTTCGATTTCCATTATTCGAATATTCGAATTTTTCGAAGAAAACGAATATTATGGAAAAATAGTTAATGAATATTTTAAAAGGATGTAATTGTAAAATATATGACGTAAAATGAAAGCGTTATAACCTCTCGAATCTCTCGATACAACAACAGACAGAGAGATGGTACAGTCAAGTGCAAAAATAAGTATCGAAAGAATCCGCTCATAAATATGTTACGACGTTCTTATTACACAGAGTTAGAGTGCACTGTTTTTGTACATTTTTGTGTACACTTTATTTTGTCTTTAACTGTACCTAAGAGGCAAGTATGGTCTGTAGCTTTTTAGCTGGCCTAGATTCAGTGTAAGAAGTTTAAAATTGTATCTCATATTTTTATCGCTTGATCACGCATTGATACACTCAATCATTAGTATGTATAAAAAACTGCGTGCCAAAAATAATTCGTTATGAAAAAAAATACAAAATTTTTGTATATATTCGTGATGATGAATCATTACCAAAACAGAGGATTTTCAGTCTAAAATTTTATTCAAATTAAGTTGAATAAGATTGTTATAGCGTAAAAATAAAAAAGAATAACTTAATTTTTGACAATTTTATTCATTAAAAAGCTGCTTAATTGTCTCGGGGAGTAAGTTAAACCTTATTCAAGGGGTAAGAGAACAAAAACTGTCCCGTTTAATAGTGAGTTGATTTGGTTTTATTTGAATGATATATTATCAATCATACATCGTAAACTGCGATTGAAATTCATTGAAGTACTAGGGTTGTTACTCAGTCAAGTCAAACTCAAAAATAATTTATTGAGTAGGCTTAGCAACAAGCACTTTCGAATCGTCAGTTGTGCTACTTATACATGCATTTATATGGCGGAATGTATTTATTTATCATTAATATTATTATAGAATTAAATTACACTTATCAAAGTCTAGGTAACCTAGCATACAGCACCTAGCGGGCAGCAGTGTCATCGTAGTGGACACATTACTGCGATCGCCAATCCGCTTGCCAGTGTGGCGATTATGGGCATTTACCTCCTAATGCGTTTATACGCTTAATAGGAGAGGCTTACACCCAGCAGTAGATTATCAAAGGCTGAGGATGAGTCGTCCCTGGTGCAAAAGTACCCATCGCACTGGCCGCGTTACCACGCTGTACGGCGACGGACAACCTTTGCACCTGGTACGAACCCGCGCGGGTGTCAGCTGTCCTCTGAATAATCCGACGTCCAACTTCCCTTATAAAGGCAATAGCCTCAGACCCCCAGCACCCAGTAGCCTCCACTGCGATGGGAACAAAATAATAACTGTTACACAAGGCCGCATACTTGTCCCGTTTTTTAGCGGTAGCAAAATCCGCAGCAGCACCAGCTAAAGTGCTGACGGACGTGGCACCCCAGAGTAAGCACTTGCCTTTCTGCCACGGCACCAAAGTTAATCCGTCGGGCCTTTTGCCGACGGAACGACAAAGGCCCGGAGGCTCCAGGGCACAAGGAATGTTGGCCGATACCAAAGCCCTTCGTACGATGTCATTTAAGGCGTGGTGACGTGGAAACCTTCCCGTACAACGACTACAACTCAACGCGTGAAGATGCATTTATGAGGTAACCAAACATCGCAGCCCAAGCCCAGGCGGAGAGCAACTGCCCCACGCAATGAGTCGTTGTCCAGGAGTGTTCCCAGATGAGGGGCAGGCAAAGCCTGCAACCACGTACCCGCTTCGACATACGACACCGACTTTAGTCTAGCCAAATCGACCCCCGCGGGTGCACTCATAAGCCGTGCCAGCACGTCCTTAGCCCCAACATCGCCACTAGGTTATTAATATTTAAATTAACTTAATTGAATTAAACGTTGTTTAATCATTAAAATATATTTTTACATAGATGTTAATGTTAATTTTGGAATTTTATTATAATTCTTCGCAAAAATAAATTATTTTCACATAAACTTTCACTATTCGAAATATTCGTTTTCTTCGAATACTGAGTGATATCAAATTCGAATAGTAAATAAGGCTAATAATTCGAATATTCGAATATTCGAATTGCAAACCCTATTCATGGAAATTTAACCTTTCTTTCACTCTGAAATATGTGAATGCCTACGGATGTTTTTTTCCATCAAGATGACTATTGAAGATACGATTTTGAGTCTTAGAAATATCAAACTTATATTTGAGATCATCATCATCATCATCAGCCTATGATAGTCTACTGCTGGACGTAGGCCTCTCCTATTAGGGTCCCCTTTAATATGCCTAATTTTATTAGACCTAATATGAATTCGCATAACGGATTTGGCATAAATAATTAAGCATAATATTGAATAGGCAAGATAATAAAATTCCATAATGCTTAATACGCATATTACTGATAATGCATCATTGAAATACGCATAACATTATTAAATATAACTTTATTCGTCCTAATATGGATTAGCATAAACTTAGAAATCAAGCGAATGAGGCAGATCAGGGTAAAACCAAGACAGTAAGGTTAAGTTCAAAAGACTAATAAGCAGGAGCGACGAAGCGAAGTTGAAGCCTAGCTTTCGTCGATATCTCCTACATATCCTAATGAACACGTCAGATACAATCAATTAAAGAAAACATTAGGTATTTAATAATCAATTTTATTAGTAAAGAAATCACATCTTGGTAGGCGCATGAGGCGCACAGTACGGAGTGTGTACCTATTTAATACGGGCGTATATTTGAATGATGCTTAAAATAGTATCTAGGGAACCGGAACCTATTTACCTATATCATGATATCTACGATCACAAAACGATAACTGTATCCCGTATAAAATACACACGCCGTATTTATGAACATTTTAAATTGCTAAGGTAAAAATGTGTGTAATAAATAAAATAATCAATATTTACTACAAAAATATAAGTAGGTATACATGTATGTCAGTCGATAAAATATGTCAAGACCTAAGCATTAACTGTTATACCTACGCACAAGTCGCACAACGCACAAGTAAAAAAAAAGTCTCAACTGGTTTTAAATTGGAAGCAATGTATAGTATATAATAATCAATAATATTATTAATACGTACTAATCGACAGTAACTTGGCAAAAATATTTGGTACAATAGTATCGGTTTCGCTACGCAATCTATGATCGGTCATTATTATTTTATCTATTATATTTTATACCTTTCATTAAGTATACCAATTAGTATTATGCTCATCATAATTATTTCAAATCATCGTTATGATAGTTTACGTTATACGTAAATGCATTATGCGTAATCGTTTATGCGATATTATGCTTATGCCACTTAAATAGTATGCTTAACAACGCTATGCCAATTTGAAGTATGCGTAATAAATTATGCGAATTAATATAGACTCCTCCTATTAACTATGCGTATAGACGCATTAGGAGGTAAATGCCCATAATCGCAACGCTGGGTAAGCGGATTGGCGATCGCAGTAATGTGTTCACTATCATGACGCTGCTGCCCATCATCAATCTTTAATCAAGTATGGTCAGTGATACTTCAATCCCTTAGTCGACTCTTACGACACCCGCAGGAGGAGTTGGGGTGGTGACAAATGTATTCTTTCTGCCGTCACCACACGGCCAATATTATTTGAGATGCTCATTTAATATTTAATTTAATAAAAAAATAATTAATTGATTGAGTCTACTGGTGACTAGTAACTGCCAACCGTCCCGCTATTATGCGGGACGTCCCGTCTCTGGGGCTCTAAAGTATGAGCCCCGCAAAGGGTTCGCGCGGGACGCCGATTGTCCTGCTTTTCGGGGAATACTAAACTGGAAATACTAAATTAAAAATATGAATACGTTGATGACAGCAATTTAAGATTGAGTCATATTAATTTGAATGTACCGAGACGACTGTGAGCACTGTGCACTGAACGTGTATAACTGCCAAAATATGAATAATTACCATTTACCAAGGGTGCAATAGCTGCATCTAAATTGAATCGATTTGAAATTAAGCATTATTTTTTAATGTCAATGTCATAAAAATATTATGCTTTGTAATAAATGACTACATGCTTTTAGGGTACCTACCTCAAAAGGAAATTTAATCCTTATAATCCTATTTGATCTGAAACCATTGGACCTATTTAGGTGAAATTTGGTTTCGTACCCATGTAAATTAAATAATCCAGAGAAAGCGGGTTAGAATCCCGTGACAACCAGTCTTTCCCATTTGATCATCTGTTACGACATTGTATGATTGATATGTAAATTGGTGACCCAACGATGGACGTGGAACGTAAATGAATGAATTTTGAGGACTACTCAAGGAAATTCTAAAATATATTTTTTTTGCAAACTGCATCATTCAAATGGAGGGCTTAGTGTGACAATATCCAATACGTATACTTTTTTACTATTATATGAAATGCAAATAACATTGATATAACTTACAAATAATAATATAGGCGAAAATGACCACCCCCCTTCCCCGAAACTACAGGGCTTAATAATTTGAACAATTACAGAAAATAGTTCCTTACGTATAGTAGTTTACAGGAAAACTCGTAAGAAGTCTGTCTAAATTTTTTTTTATATATTTGTTGCTACGGAACCCTTTGTTGCACGAGTCCGACTCGCACTTGGTCGGTTTTTATTATTTAATACACTTTCTCATGCGTCCCGCATTTTATAGCCAAATCCCGCAATTTATTCGCGAATGTATCGCATATTTATTTTGTGATCTTTGGTTGGCAGCCCTAGTTGGCAGCCCTACTGGTGACCCTAAGCCAGGCTAGTTCCTAGGCTAAAGAATAGGAATAGGCATTCAGCGTGGGAATGTAGCCAGCCTTTTTGGTACCCTTCCGCTAGGGACAGATCTGGGGGACTTCCGTTAGGTATTTTTAGTTTTTATCTACACTATATATTATTCTATCTAATCATGGCTTCGTTTTTAGATTTAATAATAATAGCATGATTCCTAAAAACAGATTTCTATATCTCTCGTAGTTTGTAACTTCCCCATACAAAGTCAAAGGGCCGGCGGCGGCACTGAAGTATTGAAAAATAATAGTACATTACTACCGAGGCCGGGAAGTGACTGGTTGCCGGCCGAATATATGTAGACGGCTGAGCGAAGCGAGGCCGGATAGTATTCGGACGGCAACCCGTCACTTCATGGCCGAGGTATGTATAATGCTTTTCTCAAACATGCAATGAAATGAAACAAAAAATGTATCTTCTTTTTAAGAAATTATAAGTCAACTACATAACTAAGTCTTTGAAACACAACAAAAGTCAAATACGACACCGACACCTCATTTTTAAACGGTTTTTATTAACTTCACCGCGTATCAACTGTCGTCGATGCTTCAAATCTTGTGATCGATTTTTCGACCACTTCTACTGCACCAAAATTAATGAAATTTGGATCTCAAGTCAAGTCCCCATGACAATGCAATATTATAATATTTGTATCCTTGTACCCTCAAAGCCTGATGCTGCAGACGTACTGCTTACCTTAACCGAGAGTGTTAGACACGTGAAAATGAAAGTATAGCATGTTTGGCATAATCAAATACTAACAGCCTGATCTTGACTTCCAACTCCTCACTCCTGATGCTGCAGTACTGCCCACAATAACCGCAAGGTTTATCTTTCATCGATTTCTTGATTTTAAAGAAGTTCTTTAGATATTAAGTAGAAACATGCGAATTTAATACTAACGTCCAACTCCTCAGATCTGATACTCCAGTGTTACTGCCACAACCGCTAGGTTTAGCGATATGTAGATTTTGAAGAACTGCTTTAGACATTTGGTAGAAACATACGGATTTCATTATCATAATCATCATTATATCAGCCGAAAGACGTTCACTGGTGAATATAGGCCTCCCCCAAAGATTGCCACAAGGACCGGCCCTGTGCTACCCGCATCCAGTGACCTTCACCAGGTCATGAGTCCACCTTGTGGGGGGCCTACCCACGCTGCGCCTTCCGGTACGTGACCACCGCTCGAAAAACTTACGGCCCCAACGGCCATCGGTTTCACGCGCGACTAGCCCCGCCCACTGCCACTTCAGTTTAGCGATTCGAAGAGTTATATCGGTTATTTTGGTTCAGCTGCGGATGGTCTCATTTCTAATCCGATATCGCAGAGAGACTCCTAGCATAGCCCTCTCCTTTGCCCTTTGGGTGACATTGCATTGAGCAATCTTATATAAGGCCCATTGTAAGCGAGCACGGTTTAGTACCGTAGGTCATCATTGGCAACATACGCTGATCAAAGACTTTCGTCTTCAAACCCTGCGGAATATTGGACGAAAAGATACAGACGGATTTAATGCTGACTTCCAACTCCTCAAACCTGATGCTGCTGAGACACGTGTCACTGCCAGCCATGTCGGGCCTGCGGCCCTCCGGCTGATAGACTGACGGCGTGAGTGGATCGCGTAGCGTAGGGCGACCTGTCGGGCCTGCGGCCCTCCAGCTGATAGAGTGACAGCGTGAGTGGAGCGCGTAGGGCGAGCCGTCGGGCCTGCGGCCCTCCAGCTGATAGTGTGACAGCGTGAGTGGATCGCGTAGGGTGAGCTGTCGGGCCTGTGGCCCTCCAGCTGATAGAGTGACAGCGTGAGTGGAGCGCGTAGGGCGAGCCGTCGGGCCTGCGGCCCTCCAGCTGATAGTGTGACAGCGTGAGTGGATCGCGTAGGGTGAGCTGTCGGGCCTGCGGCCCTCCAGCTGATAGAGTGACAACGTGAGTGGAGCGCGTAGGGCGAGCCGTCGGGCCTGCGGGCCTCCAGCTGATAGAGTGACAGCGTGAGTGGAGCGCGTAGGGCGACCCGTCCGGCCTGCGGCCCTCCAGCTGATAGTATGACAGCGTGAGTGGATCGCGTAGCGTAGGGCGACCCGTCGAGCCTGCGGCCCTCCAGCTGATAGAGTGACAGCGTGAGTGGGCCGCGTAGCGTAGGGCGACCCGTCGGACATCAGCGTGAGTGGACCGCGTAGGGCGAGCCGTCGGGCCTGCGGCTCTCTGGCCAATGAACTGACAGCGTGAGTGGATCGCGTAGCATAGGGCGACCCGTCGGGCTTGCGGCACTCCAGCTGATAGATTGACAGCGTGAGTGGATCGCGTAGGGCGAGCCGTCGGGCCTGCGGCCCTTCAGCTGATAGAGTGACAGCGTGAGTGGAGCGCGTCGGGCCTGCGGCCCTCCAGCTGATAGAGTGACAGCGTGAGTGGAGCGCGTCGGGCCTGCGGCCCTCCAGCTGATAGAGTGACAGCGTGAGTGGATCGCGTAGCGTAGGGTGACCCGTCGGGCCTGCGGCCCTCCAGCTGATAGAGTGACAGCGTGAGTGGATCGTGTAGCGTAGGGTGACCCGTCGGGCCTGCGACCGTCCAGCTGATAGAGTGACAGCGTGAGTGGATCGCGTAGGGTGAGCCGTCGGGCCTGCGGCCCTCCAGCTGATAGGGTGACAGCGTGAGTGGATCGCATAGCGTAGGGCGAGCCGTCGGGCCTCGCTACTTGATCTTCTCAATAAACCAAATTGATTGATATATTCCTTATTGTCAGATCTCTGTTATCTAAGGTATTGTATGAATAACACGTCCAGTTGAGACAATTCGGGCATTCAAGCTGACATTTTTTTAGTGTTGGATTTCAAAAAATATCTATTCAGCAGCGATTCCCCTCTCGTTACACATAAAATATTGTCCATTACGTTTACACATGTTTGTGTCGTGATTAAAGCGCGAGAGTTAAACGCTAGCATCCCTAGTTGTATTGAATATTACAAACGACATCCTTTGATCTGGAATAAGTTGCACTAAAAACTTGAAAATAAAATAAGTAAAAAAAGTTTTAAGTTAAACGGTTTTTATTGCACCAAAAACTAGAAAATAAAAATTATTTGTAACTAACCGTAGATGCTACTTTTTGTAGATTAGTCACGTGAAACTATTATCACTGTAGTCTTCCCAAGTCGGATGCTGAAAGCCACGTTTAGCCTCTATGTCAGTGGATTAAGCGTATCCTAATCGGAAACTTTTACCAAACTAAAATAAAAACGTGGGGCGTTATTATGAAGAAACATACAAGTTTCATAATATGTAATTGTAGCTTTAATTTTGCAATGAATCATTCATCTGTTCGAACACTTCTACAGAGGTAAATAACTTTTACCAAGGCCAGAACAAAACTTATTACTAGGTAAATCAATTTTACCAAGACCAGAACAAAACTTATTACTCTATTGCTGTCTTGATTTCTATGTGTGTTCTTAAATAACTATAGTGACTTAACACAATCACAATTGCATACGCCCCACGTTTTTATTTCAGTTTGGTAAAAGTTTCCGATTAGGATACGCTTAATCCACTGACATAGAGGCTAAACGTGGCTTTCAGCATCCGACTTGGGAAGACTACAGTGATAATAGTTTCACGTGACTAATCTACAAAAAGTAGCATCTACGGTTAGTTACAAATAATTTTTATTTTCTAGTTTTTGGTGCAATAAAAACCGTTTAACTTAAAACTTTTTTTACTTATTTTATTTTTAAGATTGACCTGTTTGAAAGTTGCAAATTTTTTATTTAAAAAAGCGGTACTAGACGACGCGGTCGGTTGGGTCCAATTAATCGCATGCAGTGATCGGGGCCGACGGATCGCGCCGTATAATACTGCATTTTAGTAGTTATTATACATTTATTTTAAATTATATAATTTAAATACCTATAATTATAACTGCAAAATTTTTTATACTAATATTACTTACAGATAATTATTGGCTAAAAGCCAAGATGCCAGGTCACAACCCTTTGTCAAATGAAAATTAAAAAGAGGTACTTGCCGGCCTAGGCCGGCAACGAGCTACTTCCCGGCTATTTTTTTGGCACTTAACTACAACATTTCGTTGCATGTTTGAGAAAAAGTTCATTGTTGAAAAATAAAGCATTTTATTAGGGTGTTCTGCCTTTTCTCCGAACTTTTTTTGCCCGAATTTCATTTGCCAACCAACATTTTGCCGATGGTTCACTTTGACAACCAACTATTAGCAAATTTTTGTATGAAAACGTTTCATTTGGCAGAATTATTATAAAACGGATTATTGTAATGACACAATGCACTTAGCATACTAATCACTTGTCAAATCTTTCACTAGGCCTAACAAGTCTAACAACTAGTAGACGAATAACGTTTCGTCCACGTTTCGTCAGTGTAACAGTGTCCTTTTCATATATGTGGCAACTTTTGACTTGAACTAAGTAAAAAATAGGTACACATTTATTATTTTATTAAATGTCATTTAAACCGATCGCCTGCTCATGTACTTGTATTAGACAAATATGAAGCTCATTCGTTAAAAAATATATATATGAAGATTTCTTAACCTGTTTGTTGAATTCCATGTGTGTGAACTTTCCTAAAAAAATTCCGTCAAAAAAAATTTCACAGAGTCCAATTAGGTACGACGACGAGCGAAGCGAGGAGGGGTGTTAGGTGAAACTGCTTCGCGTGCCGCGGCAGCGGCCGGCGAAGCGCCAGAACCGACTGTTTTGTTATTCCCTCGGTAATGCGACCCCTCACCGGTTTTGTCGCTTTCGTTTTTTTATTGTATAAAAACATTAATATAAAACCCTATGTAAGCTGCTATTAAAAATCAAAAAAAATACCTGTATAAAATTCACCCCAAATGGAAGTTACATCCTTGTAAAGTAAATTTATGACACTATACCAAAAAAAATTTGGTAATAATTAGTTAACTAAATGTATGTTATACCAACTAAACCATAAACCACTTGAAAATATGTATTACAAAAAGTTTCAATAAAAAACCAAGCCCAAAGATAGAATTGCCAACCATTTAGTTGGGAAATGTAACGATTTCATAAAATGCAATTGGAACATGATCATTCGGCGAAATGACTTTATGCGAAAAGTTGGTTGCGATGTAATATTCGTACAAACAATTTTCGGAGATGATTTAGAGAACCTTTTATTAGTTATATAGATATCATGTTTCTTAGTAATATTTAAGAGCTACGCCACCCATATCCAAATGAAAATTACGAAATTTTATTTTTCAAAAATTGCTGGTTCGATTCCTGGCCTGAGTACACTACTGTGTTTTTGTAAGTGTAAATGCAATTTTTCTTTTTACTAAAATCGATCTCATGGTTTCTAAGACAAGATTTCGCTATCTGTTATGGTTTCTAAAACCGCCATACGGACCGATTTGGATTGATCACATTGAATATAATAATATCCATATATCCATCTTTGGGGGAGGCCTATGTTCAGCTGTGGATGTCTTTGGGCTGATATGATGATGATGATATCTATATAATTATATTCCAATTATATCTATCCGTAAAATATGAAAAAAAAAATATTCGGTTTACAGAATACTTTAAAATAAAACTATTTGAACATTATCGGCGCAGCCGTTTTTAGGTTTCCGTAGCCAAAATGGCATAACGGAACCCTTATAGATTCGTCATGTCCGTCTGTCCCAGCCAATTTACCTACTCGGAAACTATAATTCTACAGTAATGAAATTTGGTAAGGATATGTGTTGTTTGAACTGCTACAGAATTATGATACAATATTCTTTAAAAAATAGGGGTTGGAGCTCTCCATACATTAACTGAGAGAAAGATTTTATTTACATGTATATAAGCGTGTAGAGTATCAATAGAAAGGTCTTCAAAATTATATAAAGGTATATAAATCACTTTTTTTTAAGCGCACCGTATTCGAGATATCAGCTCTCAAAGTCTGAAAAATGTGTCGTTGTCCCCCCTCTATTTTAGAAACTACGCGGTATAAAATTAAAAAAAATGCTATTCATTTTAATAAAATGTATCAACGATTTCATTGATGGTTTGATTGATTTATATCTTATAGTTTTTGAGTGATTTAACTGTATTTTTAAATGATAAATCTCTAATGATACGGAACTCTTCGCGCGCGAGTCTGACTCGCACTTGGTCGGTTTTTTAATAACTAGAGAACCCTACACTGAGTATGGCCCGACATGGTCTGGGCCGGTTTATTATATTTTTACACTAGTTCCAGTCAATATGAGAAATATTTCACTGACTAAAAATTCTTGTTTGGCGTCAAAAATCTTAGAAAAAGAATTAAAGCCAACGGATATTCAGGGTTATGCTTAGGGATAAATTAGTTTAAGGTCCTTGGAATCCAATCAGCTTAAGATCGATGTACCTACATAATTAACTGCGGTTGCTTTCATTGCCATGACCGAGACAACCGCAGCTATAATTTATATTATTATTTATTGTACAAGAATAATATCGTGCCTTGCTGGCAATCCAGGAACTGTTGGAATAAAATTATAGCACCACAGTGATACAATACCCTTTAGAGCTGTAGACGTGGACTGCGTATCGATGCTTTGCAAGTATCGGTTAACGTTAGGTTTTACGAGTACTCGATATGTAAAGCTAGGCCATCACGCTCGCTCCAATATAATATGTCCAGAGATCGGGCAAATATGCGTCATTGTTCGCAATAATATGGACATGACTCCAAAGTTGAACCCGACGTTTCGAACACTTTACAGGGTTCGTGGTCGGCGAGCGACTGTCGAGTTTATCCGCTTTTCATAGTTTTATTTTAATGCGTGTTATTTTTATTTCATTATATTTTATTTATACTGTCGTATAATTTATTTATTTCTAATTTTATTTTGTTTATTCGGGGCATCAAGAGCAATACATTCGACTCAGCCACAAGGACTTTTGCAGGCAAAGGGGTCCTTTCCGGCCTCGACAATAATGTACTATTACTTTAGGATCGCACTATGTACAAAACTAAACCATACAAAAAAAATAAATCGCAAATGTAATGCATCGCACTGGTATCAAACACTCGTTGACAGGTAATTGCAAATGCGGATGACACAACTGCCTTAAACAATGTTTATATTGCTGTTTAAATCTTAAAAAGTTAATTTTTCAGCCATAATTAAGTTTTGTCTAACTTACAAAAACTGTTACTTAATCATTACGATGTCATACGAGAATGTATCTAATTTAATTTATGGTCCGTATTAGATTTACCTACATATGGTAATTGTATACTTTATGGGGTGTTGTATTTAGTACTACCTGCATTATGTTATGTCATAGCAAAATTATTGTCTGTAGGGACCTTTTGTAAGTTCCTTTCAAGTTTATAAAGAAGATTGACAAATAACGAAACATTGTATTGATTGTTTTGAAACTTTTCTTTTTGAAGTGAAGTGCTACCGTGTAATGAACAATGTAAACAAAAAACGCTTTATTTTGCATAGTGATGCGAAAAATTGATCAACTGGTGAGAAATGTGGATGAAACAATACGTGAGAAAAACGGAAAAAAGATTCAGGATACCCCTTA
>JALPQI010022072.1:0-21489 GCA_025490895.1 Thaumatotibia leucotreta
GTAAAAAATGAATACAAAATTTGTATAAGATTCTTTGAGCACTAGATCGATTTAATCTATCGAAAGATCTAGTCCTCAAAGAAGGCTTGTGATGTGGATACCACCAACTGTATATACAATGATGCCAAGCGATGATATACAATGTGCCCATGAGGAAAGGGAAACATTTGAACGGCAGATTTCTGACCAAATTAGAAGTTAAAAATGTCGTAGGAAGTTTGCTGGATTCCGTCTATTTTAAAAACCGTTTTTGACCGTTACGCGATGTTAAACGCATTATAGGTAACGATTTTCTTACTGCGTTGTCTTAGTCTTGTCACACTTAATTGACAGGCTTCAAATAGCCAAAAAAATTTTAATTACCTGGCACATGTAAAGAAAATAAGTAAAATATTTTTTCATGCTCAGGAATCTCTAGCATCAGGAATAGTTACAAATTTTCCGTTTTCTCACGGGCACCTTGTATGTAATAGATAAAAACATATGTTATCAGGGCAAAGGGACAATATTGTCGATGGCGCTTATGGCGTAATATTCGTAAGTTTGAATACAAATACAACGCCGCGAGTCTGAGAGGACAAACGATCTCAACGGCTGGTTATGGTTAAGTTAGGATACGTTTATGAAACTGGGTTAGAGGTAAGGTACACTCGGCTAAGATCGGATCTAATGTAAGATCGGATGACCGCAATAACTATCAAAATAATAGTATTTTTTCCTCACTGGCAATATTATGCATGACGCCATTTCACCCCGCCCCTCTCGCTAGTATGCAGTAACCACTCAGCCGCATCAGTCGTGAGCTACGAACGTTAAAAAAAAGTTATTTTTTTCAAGAATTTTAGGACATCCAATCTTTAACAGGAAGCTATGCACCTTCTTCTGCTTACTTTAGAATCGAAATTAGATACTAGTCCGATCTTAGCCACGAAGGTTTTCGGTTGGGTGTCTTGAAAAAAAAATTCGTTTGAGCGGCATCAAGTAAATTTATATTGAAAGCTTGATTTCTTTTTTATCAGATCGTTAGTAAGAATAAATTTATGACTTTTCTTGTGACATCCTTTCAACTCACCGAAAAATAGTCCGGTCTTACCCGAGTGTGCCTTACATCTACATAATTGATATATCACTAGGCATATAGTGAGCAAATAGCAATGTAATTAATAGCACTAGTGTCCCATTCGTTACAAAAACATACACCTAAATTTCCCTAGTGCAGGGACGTTATTAATGACCGGTTAAGTGCCAGATTTTTTTGGCGAGTGCCAGGTACCGATAGGCTGGGGGAACAATAAAATTGATTTAATACCGAAAACGGTGATCAGTTTGGGTAATGTAATATTGGTTGGGGCTTATGTGATACAAGGTTCTAATCTAGGTGTGTTCTGGTCTAGTACATGGGTGCGTATCATAATGAATACGCACTTTTAGTATAATTACAGTTTACAAACGTTCATAACCTATACTAACGTTAGGTATAATGTATTAAACATCTATTTCCAAATAGTATAATACAAAAATAATATAACGTTAATAATATATATACCGTTGTTTAGTCTAACGTACATATTAACGAATTCCGTTTCATATATCAATATAAAGGTATAAAAGTTAAAACATATACTAACATCTGATATAACGATATAAATATAACTGCCAAAAAAGTAAGTTAGGTTAAGTTCTACAAAAAGGTATACGTTATATTACTTACCCTTTTCAATCCGTTCTAGCCTCGAAACCTAACCAATCCAAGTAATTTATCAGGTTAAAACCGACTTGGATTGGTTAGGTTTCGAGCGTAGTTTCCCGGATAAATAAAAGACCTACTTACTTTTAATTAATTGTTTACGCATCGTCATCCTCGCGAAACCAAAAAAGGGGGGACGGGGGGGCTCGGGGGGCGGAGCCCCCCGCATTAAAAAATAACAAATGTGTACATCCCCTACTCTAACCTGGATAGGTTCGTTAGGTACCTTATATCCCTTAGAGCAGAAATAGAAGCCCCGCGCAGCGGGGCTTCGTCGACCGGTTCCCAGGTCTTAATCGCTTCCTATACGGATACGGCTTAATAAACGGATAAATAGTAAATCAATGGAAATGAAATATAATGATAATTCTATAGTTTAATTATTAAAAAAACGATGGGGCTTATATTTTGTGTAAGATAGTTGTTTTGTACATTAGATTATTTCAATGTTATACCAATTAATCGTTATCGTAAACGATATTATATGTTACGTTCATTATACATTTTACAATTATTCATTTAATAATTATACCTTTTATACGTTATATTTATTACGCGTTAGGCATTATACATTTATACAAACTGAATTTATACATTATGATTTATATAGCATAAGTTCGTATACGTTATATTACTTACCCCTTTAATATACCCACCTCAATAATTTCAATGCCACCACTATGTGTAAGTCCTAGAAAGTTAACGCAGGCTATAAAAAAAAAAATAAAGATAAATCCTATTTGACCAGGGGTTTTTTTTAGATCACGAATGCATGTTTAAATTCTCATCGTACACTGCAGACAGAAAAGGTTATTGACCAAGGGTAACCTACTTATTACATTACTTACCCCTAGTACATATACTGGGTAAGTAATATAACGTATACGAACTTATGCTATATAAATCATAATGTATAAATTCAGTTTGTATAAATGTATAATGCCTATTATGTATGCATTCGTGATCTAAAAAAAACCCCTGGTCAAATAGGATTTATCTTTATTTATTTTTTATAGCCTGCGTTAACTTTCTAGGACTTACACATAGTGGTGGCATTGAAATTATTGAGGTGGGTATATTAAAGCTACTTTATAGAACAAATACCAAAATTTCTGATGACATGATATGATATTATTATATTTTTAAATGAATTGTTAGGAATACATCATGAAAGTTTCTCAGATTCCTCGCGAACAGCTTGTATAACATTTAAACATATCAAAACATGCAATTTTGCACTATTGAGTGTGACGATACTTTTTACGTTTACATTACACATATAAAATCTGGACCCTATTTCTCGAAAACTTGTAATCTGCAATACAAGCCGAATTCCTTATCTTTTTAATAATGTTAAAAAGAGACTTCCACTTGTAATACAAGTTACAAGCTTTTGAGAAACGGGCATCTGCATTAAATATTGCATTTTCTTAGCTACTCTCTTTCAGTATTTTAAAGGCAAATGGGTCTTAATCGCGTAAACTCTCTCTCTCTCTTTTAGTACAATGTACATTAAAGGGAAACCAGACTAAGAATTTCCAATTAGGAATCAATTTTGAACTGACATTAATAGCGATCCATACAAGTTGACGTTTTTAGCTATCAACTTTAAACATGAAACTTTAAGGTCGTAATTTGCATGAACCATGACGTCACCATATCTTCTCACTATCGTCATCACTTTCGATCATTCATACACTTTATACATATAGCAATAAGGGTGAAGAATAGTCAGTGAATTGTTTGCGTTAGTACATGTATGAAGAATAATTCTTGTGACTAATGTGACCATTTAACTACAACACACTTCATTGGCAGAGATAATTGAAGGCAATTGAACAAGGCGAGTACAGTTCGGTTCATTTACATAGCAATGAAGGAGCATATACACATATAATAAAACCGTAGTTCTAGAGTGTATTTAGATTACGCGGGTAATCTTTTGGTACTTTAAGACATCGATTTTAGTTTTCAGCGTATGTTAGAATATCTTCTTTGAGTTCCATTTTAAAATAAGTCGTGATAGACAGCTATGATATTATATAAACATTACATTTTGATAAATGATAACATATCGTCGGGGATAGTACAATACCGCGTAACTATCAAATTCAATTGGAGTCAATTTGAGTGTCAATACTTTGATATTTCAACTCTATCTGCTTTGGTAGTTACGCGGTATTGCTCTATCCCCGACGATATACCTTTTCCCATAGAAACGCGAGTGGTTTGACTCTCTTATTGTTATTTATTGTAACAAATGCACTAAAATAATAGTGATCGCATCCAGTATAGATACTGGATGCGATCACTATTATTTTAGTGCATTTGTTCCGATCATTTTTTGCAATTGTTTTTCGCGAGTTTTGTTTCTCTAGGTACTTTTTCTTAATCAGATTCTGATTAAGAAAAAGTACCTAGAGAAAGATTCAGAATTCTAGAATCAGATTCTGATTAAGAAAAAGTATCTACAGAAACAAAACTCGCGAAAAACAATTTTAATTTACTAAAGATCGACCTATTTGGGCGATCGGTCGAATACAAAAACCTACTCAGAGTAAACGGATGACCACTCTGTAGGTATGTAGCACATTCACATATGTTGTGACGCCGTTCTTCGCGTACATCTAAAAAAGTTACGAATACATTTTTTGGTGTATCTTAATTTTATAACCGGGTGTTTGTATTTAGAGTGAGAATTCTCTCGCTCATCCCATATACTCCTAAGGTAGCTCTCATAGCCGTCACGTTCCCGACAAAGTAGACTTTTTCGTGGAATAGACGAACACATTCAATGTGTGCCCATCATCGTGTGCAAATCATTAAAGAAATTTAGAGCTGACTGCATCAAAATTTAAAAAAGTTTAATATGAACTAACTCACCTCATTTACTCATGTCGTCACAATAAACTTCAGAAGTTTTTGACTAGTTTCATCACAATCCGACTGTACTGTATTGTACATACTGATTTAGTTGTGATGTGTCCTCGTTGTGTTTTGACAGTTATTGTGTAGTGACCGTGAACGACATTTGAGCAACTAAAATTGTTCATGTTAAGAAATACAATTGCTATTTCTTTAAAGATGCTCCTTTAATTTTTTTACGACTTTTTCATAAGTACCTATAGACAATAATGGGTCAAAACAAAAATAATATGTAGATAGTAAAACCTGAATCTATTAACGATTTTGAACCATATTTCCTGTTGCAAGATGGTGTCAAGGTACAGTCGACGTCAAAGATATCATTACGGTTTAGGTGCCAAAATAGTACATTGTGTACTAAGGGCGGTAAATAAGAAATTGTTATCATAATTCTTGTAGCGCCCGTGGCACACACAATGTTTTTCATCACACCTCTGAGGCAAAAAAAGTAAATAAAACAATATATTTTAACAAAACTACTCTAAAATGGTCTAAATCATTTCTCAAAATCAGGGATCACTTAACTTTATAATTTTTATATCAGAAATCTTGCATGCGGGCGCCGCGCTAGTGCGACGTAATGTTGTATGAAAATCCTTGATTGCCCTAGGGCGTAATGACGCATCTACTGCGCGCATCACCGCAGCGCATTGGCGCACTTACCGCAACAGGTGTGATGAAAATATATTTACACGACCTTAACGTCAACGGAATAGAGTCGTGTAAATATATTTGTGGCACCTAAACCGTAATGATATCTTTGACGTCGACTGTACAAAATGACAAACATAAACGTATGTATAAATCCTTGCCAGTACATTATACGACCCAAAACACAGCCCAATACAAACAGCCATATTCCTTACACACAAGGGAAATAAGAATTCGTATCACGATAAAATGTAATCGTAAATCTTTAGGTGAAATCCGTATTTATTCAGAGTCGAATAAAAACAAAGACTTAATTCGCACGACACCGAAACATATTTGAAGATCACTTTCTCTTGGACAGGTATGCTGTCGCTTTCATCCTTATACGATCGGGCGGTGGTGGGAGAGTGATGCAGTGCCGGTTGACTGGACCGAGTGGCGTAGATTTGCGCAGTGGAAGGTGCATTATGAAGGAATAAAGAAACATTGTGGGGCAGTATTATTTACTCGGAAATCAATATGGTGTCCAAAAAGGCATAGCAAGGATTATATAAAATTATTGATATACAAAAACTTCGCAACTTATGACATTTATTTTGACACAAAAAAGTTTGACTCTAATGACACTGAAATTTTAATCTATTTTTGGATTACCAGCTTCTTGTGCGATGAGATTAAAAGACAAACATGAGCCTGTAATAAATCATTACAGGTAAAAGATAATACCTATACATTTTACTATTGTATATTACATTTTTATTATTACATATAAAGATATATAATAATAATAAAATCTGTTGAATTAATTGAATGAGTAATAGATTTGACCAAAATAATTGCAATACATTTTAAAGATAGTTATATCAACGTGACAAATAAAGATGTTATGTTTACGTCCTTAACACAATACAAGACAGTCAAAGGCGACAAAACAAACTAACCGTCAAATTAAAAAGGTTTGAAAGTGACTTCTGTAGCCCTACTATGAGCTGCCGCCGCGTTATTAACTAACACGAACTAACTTTCTATCCGTTTCGCTCGTACTCGCATATTAGTGCGAGTGAAACAGAAAGAAATTAAGTCCGCGTTAATAACGTTCAGCTCATGGTATGGCTACTGTACAAAATTCGTAAGCGGCGAACTAATACGCAGTGTGATAACGCTGTAATCTGTGACAGTGAGATACACCAGCACCAAGCTTACGCCGCGGCCACGACAACGGTCTAAGGCGACCGGCTTAGCGGAAAACGTATGGTGCTCCCTCTCGTACCCATATCGGCATCGCGCTCCAACTCATGGATTCGCTCGCCGCTGGTGGCCTTAGACCAATGTCGTGGCCGGGCCGTTATGTGCGAATCATTTTAAATGCACTATCCAGTGAGCGTAGATCTGTGGCGTAGATGCAATAATAGGTTATTTCGGCCTTGAGTGAAAGTGCATTACGAAACGTGTCAAGTTGCCGATATTGAATGCATGTAATATGATATTGTGTCTCGCGTGAGATACGGTAAGATGATGCCGGTGGATGTAATTTTAAAACGGGAACTGCAAATTACGCACCATCTTGTTAACCTGAATACGATGCGTTTCTTTTTAAACCGACTACAAAAACGAAAGAGGTTCTCAATTTGACTGATTTTTGTACACAGTCAAGTGAAATATGTATCGCGCATAAATATGTTACGACCTTTTTAATACACATAAATAAAGTGCAATGATACATATTTTTGAGCATATACACTCTTTATTTTGCCTTTGACTGTTATATTGTATGTTACTTGTTGAGGGGAGAAGTCTGAATAAAGAATTTGTAAAACAAACTTACTATCAACATCAAACAAATATTAATGAAAACATAAATATATTCGTAATTACAGACCAAACTTTGTAAAATGTATCTACTCACTTATATTTCTTTCAATACAGAACTTTTCCTATTTACACTCCCTAGAAAGGCAAATAAACAGCGGTTGCAAGGCAACTCTCCCGGCCAAGTATTGCGACTCACGAGTACGGCAAGTTTTCGGCCCGGCCAGCTAAAAATTGACCTATTTATACCTAAGTTGATAGTAAAAAAAGGTAAACAAACCTGCAAACTTGCATTATTTCATAATCACGCACTTTCAGAACACAACCTTGGTTTGATCACTAACTTAAAACCTTAAACCTGAAGTTCACATACATTATCAGTAAATTTTTTTTTATATTTATTAGTATTAACGTAAATATATATCTGCGAACGTGATTCACGATATATATCAAAGACGCCATATGCTATGGAAAGTGAGGAATCTTATATTGTTCTAGCTGAAGCTAGCAAGACAACCGGTACAAACTTCTTTGTAGTCGTTCCCTCGTGTCAGAGCATCGTGACCATTAGCAATGAGGTTTTTTGATACTTTTTCCGCCACTATGGGGCGGTGAGATGGCAGCACTGTGGCGTGAGGTCCAACGAACTCTCAAAATAAATAATAATAATCTGGCCATCAACAGGTGATACCTGGCCTACTACCGCGAAAACCGAAATTCGTAAATTTCGAGGATTTTTCTCTGTCACTCAAACGAAGGCGACATTGGAGTGAGAGAGACAAATCCTCGAAATTTTCGATTTTCGTTTTTCGCGGTTTGGCCGCTGCTACGCATGCCCAAAGACACGCTTATTTGTATACGTTAAGTAGTAACCAATATTTTTGGTCATCTAACCTCCGCCGATCGTTAAGCGATGGCAACACCGCCCCAGCTGAAAACTTCGCCTGCGAGCACACTACGACTTCGGAATCGCGTTTAAGCTCTGAATAAACACTGCCGGTTTTCTTCATGTTTCCAACTTTAATGTCCAAAGAACTTCGGCGACTGGGCAATAATCGAAATGCAAAAGAATTAGGTTAACCCCACAGTTACATTAACATATTTATTTCCAGTTATTCCTCTTTATTTATTATGTGTCTCGGGTTAGGTGTTTTACAATATGTTTATAAAAGTGAAATACAATACAACATACAAAAACGATACAAAACATATAAACACATTATAAAAAACCTAACCTAGAGGGCCGCCGGCAGCCGAGCGGGCCCAAGCTGCCGGTGGTTAGGGCTACAGGGAGAGGAACCGCCGGACTATGCGCGCCGTGTCCAGGATTACCACCTTCTGCATCTGACCCTTGATCCAACCACCTAGCGAGAGCCTCTTGAGGTGTTGATCGAGACTCTTCGCTATGAGACCATTCGCAGAAACAACTATCGGCACAATGATCGCCGAATCAACCTCCCACATGTCGGTTACCTCGTGAGCCAAGTCAAGGTTTCCAGTTATTATTATTATTTGGTGCCCGCCGTGTACTGCTAGGCAAAGGCCTTCCCTAATTTTTTCCACTGATCCCGGTCAAGCGGCAAGCTGTATTTAGCCAGTTTATGTCTTCATCGCCCACGGGGTCAGCCAAATCAGCGAGTTTTTGGGCTTCCCACTCTGTAGTGATTATGCCCTACAACTCATTAGGCATCCGGCAGACGTGTCCTGCCCAGTCCTAGTCCTATAGAATACGAGATCACAACACTAGCTACGGTCGATATTTGTCGAATAGAACTAAATAATACAGTAAACATAAGCACAGCCTTATGACGTTATCAGTACAATAACATTTGCATGCATATATGTATGTAGGTCGCACTAATTAGTGATGTGCCGTCGGTAAATTACGCAATTACGGTAATTCTCATCGATGGAAATTACGGTAAATTACGGAAATTTCTCGGTAACTTACCGCTTAAGAATGTTTGGTCATGTTTAAAATTTGTTTACAAATATCGTGTTTTCAAACTTTTTATTATTTTTCGTGTTGTTTTCTTAACGAAAGTTATTTCACACCTTTTTGCTTAAACATGTTATGATGTTAAATTTTAGAAGCTAGGCTATGTCATTGTCCTGAGTTTGGATGTTTCGTGATTGGTCCGAATCTTTTGTTAGGTTCAGGTAGTTATGGTGGGGAAAATAATTGTGTCCCCTAACGTAGAACAGATTCCAGTTTTTTATTTGGACGTAGTTTAGCAAAAAGGATCCAACCTCATAAAATTGTCATTGAAAAGACTGACTTTTGCTTTTGACAGAAGTTTAAAGTTTTATTGACACATTTTTGTGGATTGAATCCTTTTCCCTAGACTACGTCCATTTAGTTCTACTTGAAGTGACCTACTGTGAATACACGAGTTTTAGTGCGTTTAGAACAATGAGGCCTAAAGGCAAAGTGATGGACTAGTTTAGCGAAACAAATGAAAATCAAGTGACAACAGTACAGTACAGTTGCTTGTTTTGTAACCAGGTGTATAAGGCCAAAAACGTGACACGGTTTGCACAGTACTTAGAAAAAAAATGTCAAAACTGTTAAATCGGAACTCGATCAAAGACCACCAGCAAATACCAACACACAACCGGCCGCCGCCGCCGTCGACGATTCGGTTTCGGGCCAATCAAGTACTTCAGGATCAAAGCTTCTCATAAATCGTCATAGTTAAGAATTTACAGATTATGTATTTCTGTTACTGCTATAACATCTAACACTAAAACAACTCGGACATAGGTGATATTGGTCGTTTTTCTTTGGTATATGACATTATGACATCTAATATTTATAACTAAAAAGTAAATTAAAATAAATATTCAATAAGGCTCCAATACAACATACATCATTTTTGTTACTTTTATAGAAAATGGTGCAGAACTTATCATTTTAAAATATACTCGTTAATGTGCGAGTTCACATTTTAACAATATTTAATGTGCACTAGTAGAAAAAATTAAAAACATCATTGAAAACATTAAAGTTTTCTATAGGAAATTTTACCTGAGAACGTTCGCGGAGAGAATTTTCGGTAATTTACGCCCGTAATTTACCGTAATTTTGGTAATAAACTAGTTCCCGCCCACAGATGTTTTTGAAAATTTCTACATAAGTCATGGCTAATCAATTAAATACTATCGTGGAAAAATAATAATGAAAATGTGTGTATTTAGACAACTTTCTCATTAATTACCGATATTGGTAATCTTACCGAGAAAGTTACCACAAGATTCTCTAAATTCTCGTAAATTACGGTAACGGCACATCACTAGCACTAATAGGCTACTAGGTTGTAAAACACCTAGAAACATGACAGGTCCACCGCTAGGCCAAACGAGAACCTCTGCATCTTCAAAGGCCTTGATATTTTTTGCGCGTAAGTAAATATAATTTAAGTGCTCCATATATGGAGCATGAAACGTACAATAAAGACGATATGTTATATAGATTATCGTTTTCCTGCGTGTTTAATGAGCGTTAAGGAAGTAAACTACGTTAAAAATAATGATTTTTTATGAACATTTTTAGTTAATAATTGGGACCGTTGCAGAATTGTACCGTAACATAATGTGCTGTAACTAAGTCCATTGGTAATACTATTATAATATGTTTTGACGGCGTCAATATAAGTTACGAACAGTGTCAACAAACTTAGTGTTATTATATTTGAAATATTAGATATCATAGATATCATCATCATCATAAACTTAAGAGATATTCTCTTGTCGGTGGAGTAACTTCCAGCACTATGACACAGTGATACGACACCACCCCCTCTCTTTCCATCACTTGGTCCATGTAGCTTAGTCATGGTCGGCCTCTTCCTCTTCTACCTTCTATCTTGCCCTCAAGGATGGTTTTGAAGAAATAGATCATAGATATACCAAAGAAAAAAAGTCAACTCAACCTACACCGATCGGTGTCCACTAAGCTGGAGTGGCCGAGTGGTTTAGGCATCAGCCGCGAAAGCTGAGGACGTGGGTTCGAATCCCACCTCCGGTGTTGGTGAACCCGGTTTTCTTCGGTTTATATTTATAACATATAATATTATAAGTAGTGTTACTACTTAAAAAAAATAGAACTCATAAACATTTAATAAAATTGTTTGAGTTATTCCACTAAGAATATTATCGCTAAATCAACGCGTTATTATCAACTCTCAGCAATAGTTATCTTAAACGATTAAAACAATGGAAATGGTAGATTATGGTTATTTCTCTCAACGGTTTGATTACATTGTTTGCAATTTTTATCGACGGCGACTTTAGGTTTAGCTACTTTCATTATCATGACAAGAGCAAATCGTATGCACCGTTTTATTGCAGTATGGCAGTTGTCGTCGGACCACTCGATCATACTAGTACGACGACGACTTTTTTCATAACAAGTGCCTTAAAAAGAGAAATTTACGCACGCAAAGTTTACTTTTCCGCACTAGTTAGGAAAAAAACTTTGAAACGGTCTAGATCATACTATAATAAACGCGTAAAATTAAAAAATAAATTACATTGAATACATTAAGCAGAACAAAAGCTGTCATTAATTAAATTTAAATACAATGACATGTTAATAGTACACCTATAATTTTGTCGCTACAATAATTAAAGAAGAGTATTGGGTATTCATGTAATTATAAATGTTATTAAATATATCATAGACCTTTCTGCTATGATGGCTATCATCATCATTAGTCATTCCGAGGATCGAGAATTACTTTTTCGTAAAAACCATAGAGTTTATATCGTTTAAATATCATCTCACTAATCAACTTTTTCTTACACATTGTTGCTATGGTTACCTCTTTCAAACAAATGCTAGAGTCTGGTTTCTTTCTGGTGGGTAATAGTCTGAGCGTGATATAAATATTACATTATAGAAACACTTGTCTAAGAAAGATGTGGTATATGTACTTCCTCATAGAGTAGTCTACATATAAGTTTCTATCCCACGCTAAGTATAACAGTCAAGTGTGAAAATTTGTGTATCAAAATTACTGTAAAATATGTGCCAGCACTATGTATTTAAATGTAATACAAAGGATTCTTTCAATACTTAATGGCTCTTGACTTTATTGTAGCCGAGTGCGTACCAAGTTTATGGATGAATTAATTCATAAATTGGAAACGGATTTTTTAATCCAAACATACAGGTGGCGTAACTACTAGTAGCATACTTCCTAGCATATGTATAAGATCTAATTTCTGAAAGTCGGTTATTGAACCGACCCATAAGAGACTAAGGATGGTATATATGTATATTGATATATAGCATCCTTCGTCTATTTTGGGTTAAATAAGATATAATCATTTACTTGATCTGATCAGGACTAACGTCTTGGGCTTTGGTGAAAAATGTAAGGTTACTCCTATGATCCCATATCGCAATAGTGTCATTTTACTCAATTTACGCCATAGATTTTGAAATGGAATTGCACGTTAATTTCGTTTCTTGACATTAATAAAAAGCCATAGCAACTAAAATATGTATAACAAATGTAACTAATTTATAAGTTATAACAAGGAAACGGCCGTTAAGCGTGACGGCCATTTTAAGCAAAAAATAAAGTGAGAATGTGTAAAATAAAAATGTCCGCGCAACGGGGGCTCGGAAAATAATATCGTACGTGATTATACACCGTGCCAAGTGGGTTGATACTCACCAAGCTGAATTGTGTACTCTATGAGGGGTGCCGCATAGCAATCCCATTTAATTTCAGTTATTTACATGAAATAGTAATGTTGGAATTCAGTTTTAAAGCGAGTTAAAACCCTTGTAAAAGCCCTTGGCATAGCTATAAGCTTCATTAGTCGCAAATAACTGGAACTAACAACATTAACTATACATGCAAATGAGGTAGTTACAAGTATATACATAATAAATGAGTCATATCAAATATTCCGCGTACTGAGATCAAGGCTGTTCCGAAGGGAGGATATTGGCCTAGCAAAACGCTTAAAAGCTTGTATCAAATCTTGTCTCTGTATCTCTACAGTTAAAGTTGATTTTAGTTTGATATTTAACTAAATCAAAGCGATAAACTAATCATATAAAGCTCTCGCGATATTGTATTGTTATAATATAACCTCATAATATTTCCAGAAGATTGTTAATCGTGAGAATTAAGGCAAATGTTTTATTTTTACGTTGATGTTAAATCCTTTGTTAGCCGCAGACACGTTTATCAAAAGTAGACGTCCGCGTTAATTTTTTGCACTTTTTCGCGAAGGTCGGCTTTTATTCTCTTATTTCACTCACGATCATAGTTTTCTCCTATTAGCAATTAAACCAGATACATTGGTTGCAGGAAAATTGCAAATTTCGAAATCCGAATGTGGGTCACACGTTATCATTAGCAAACAAAAACAAACACAAAACCACAACGACCTTTGCCGGTGGCGAGGCCGGTTCACATCACGTTGCCGTTCACCGGCGTCCGCGGACATTTCGAAATTCGAATTTTTCGAACGCGCGATCGACACGCGCGCACGCGCCGGTATCTCGACGCCACTGTGTACCGCGCGGTGACAATCAGCGGTGCGCGAACAATGAACCAAAATATGATGCTTGATGTTTTAAAAATTTACATAACTTAGCTCTGCTCTCGTTGCGAAATCTTGATATACGTGTATGAGAGTAAAAATATAAAGGTGCGTTAGTAATATGCACTATCTGAGTTGCGTAGGTATACTTGGTTACAATAGCCTTTATCGCGGTTAGGATTTAATCACGTTGCACATGCGTGGAAGTGAGTAAGTAGGTTGAAAATATGGTTTCCCTATAGCTATAAACTTATCATAATTGATTAAAACTTTCACGATTTTCACTCATATTTTATCAGCATTTGATGGCGTACTTACATTTAAATTTATTGTCTAGGGCGCGACCTTATGCTCGTGGTCACAGGCAAACTCATGATCATAATTTGTATGTAATAAATTAAATAAGATAAAATAAGCCAGTCCCAAACTGCAGAACTATCTTAAGACTGTTCAATTCAGCCAGGAAGATTTGATTTCAATTTGTTTTCATCAACAAATTCACAGAACACGAACCATATCGTATTGAAATTGAAACAACAACATCACAGACGATGATTGGTCACCAGGAGCATTCGAACTGTAAAACTCCCTGACTGATATTGCTGTTAGAATTTTAGCTCGCAACTCTTGCAAGCATCATATCCGAACGGTATTTAACAAGTTAGAACGCTTCTGCAGTAATCATATCGAGTGCACACCGGATCGTAATTTTTATGATGAGACACGATGAGATGAAATTGGCGACGTGACGTCACACGGCGGGAGCTGCGCCCGCGCGGCCGTTGCCCCACGAATCGTGCGCACATTTTGGACCTTATGTCTTTGGCTTACTGTTCAAATCGTGGGATTATGGAAATTGGGTCTAAACAAAGTTTATTACATTTTTATGAACTGTTCCAGAAATGTTTAGGTCGTGGCTGTAAAACATGTAGAAGGAAACATCAATCAGTATCGTCTATAGGATCGAATTTTGGCTTCCTAACCATCGTAGGTACGCCAAATATTAAAAATAGAATCCTATCCATAAACTTCTGCCAAAACTAATAATAACTACGGTAATAGTTTCTGCCTAAATTTAATTTTACATGTGTGATTTTGTATTTATATTGGAATAAGACAAAATTAACAGGCTCGATAAGAGTCTCACAGATTCAGAATATTGATGGCAACTGTAGGTACAATGTTCTAGAAATCTAGACCGAGGAATCAATTCGAGAATAGTCCAGTAATGGGCGTTGATTGAACCAATTACTGACGCCTAGCTCCATTATTATTCAGAATAGGCAGGTCAATATGGGACAAAACAATTGAATAATATATTATGGAAACCTGAAAACGGATTTGAAAATTGCTAGTTATTAGATTCTGTAGGTACTTACAAGTCATCCTGCATTTGTAGAATTAGCACCAGATTTACTTACCTGAAACCAAATACGAAGATTTAAAGCAGACGACCACGTTTCACGCAACACGCAAACGAACCTTTGATAGAAGAAACTATGTACCTAATCAATACGGCATATTGAAATATTTATCAAACGGGTTACTCACCGGTTACCTCTGAGTACATCCTCATCATGGAGTATCAGATTTTTCCGAACGAATTCGAAAAAAACGAAACTTTGGAATGCAACGGTTTTTTTCTTAAAATTGTCAACATTCGTTTTATGGGATTCCTATAGTCGACCATATCACAGCATAGCAAATAGTACTAAACAATGTGTTTAAGGTGGCGACCAAATTTATCTACTAGCAAAAACACAACACTAAGGCTGCGTTTCCACCAGAAATGTGCGAGGATGTGTTTCCATACAAATTACACCTCGCAAGAGTCATTAATAGGTGTCATTTGTATGGAAACACATCGCAACTTTAGAATGAAAGTGATTTAATCCACCATTTTCGAATTAGGTCACTTTCATCCTAAAGGTGCGACAGCCTAATGGAGCTCTGACATGGTATATACAAAATGTTCTATAACATTATCCTTGTTACACTCTGTTTTATATCCATGCAGCATAAAATACGGTCCTGTACTATTCGACGGTAGGTTAGGTTCCCGTATAAATAATTACCGTATTTGCGCTTTCCAAAACTTATGTATCGAATATGAGAATCTGAAATTGTAATCTAGGAACAAATTACAGGGTGTAATCGTTAAGTGTTGCCAGGCCATAATTCCGTAAATATAGCAGATACCAGAAAACTTCTAACTGATATCGAAAGTACGTTACTCAACGAGTAAAATTACATTAATATTCTTTTTGAAATAAAATCAGAAATATCTCAAATATTAACTTCATACCCTCCAATTTATTTAATACGTAACCGTTCATTCAAAGACTAGTTTAATACGAATATTTTTTTATTTAAGAATACATGTTAGATGTTTGATTTCATAAACGGAAGTATTATTATTTTATTACAATGTATTCGTACAAATAACGAATCTTTTAACAGTTTTATCTGTTATGACACCCGACATTTTTTAAGGCTAGTCGTCATACTAAATGTATGGGAGCGTTTTAACTTAGTATGTTTAATATTACTTCATCTATTTAGAAATAGTACATTGTGCATCAAGGGAGGTAAGTACGGAATAACTAACGAGAGTGTTAACGGCATACTAACTTTTATGACTCGAGTTAGTATGCCGCTTACCGACCGTGATGTATACAATGTTTTTCATCACACTTGCCGACAAAAAATAAGTTTTAAGACATAATATTATCAAATGACGTACTGACATTTCTATTAATCCCTAGGGAATTTCACTTTTCTATTACTCCCGCTACGCGCGCAAGCAATGGCGCGCTTAGACAGCAAGTGTGATGAAAAAGTTATTAATGCAATTTTACTCGTTGGGTAACGCACTTTCGATATCAGTTGGAAGTTTTCTGATATCTGTTATATTTACGGAATTATGGCCTGGCCACATTTAACGATTACACCCTGTATACTAAAATGTGTACTAATTTCATTATTGAAAATAAAGTGCTCAATAGGGATGATGACTGTAGTTAAAATAAATTATTTAACATTATGCACAACATAATACACGAAGAAAATATTACTAAGATGTAGATTGCAGTAATTTTTGTACACTTAAAAGAGTAGGTCATTTGGCAGTACTCAAACGTGACGTCACTTTTGTGTATTTCATATAAAATTTCATAGTGGTGATCGTTTTGACAGTTCGAAAAAAGATGCTGATTTGCCTTGCCAGTCATCATGCCTATTGTGATTATAGCTTTGATTGTAGTCAACATACTAAATATTTTATGAATATAAGTAAACACTTCTTTTAACCTATATTCAATGATTAATCGTCATACCAACTAACTCAAACAACCATTTGCATAAATATTGAACGTTCATTCGAATTAAGTCGAAAGAGCAAGCATTGCCTGTACCATGGGTTTACAACAACGGCCCTACCGCGAACTCCGAAGTTTCGGGGATTTGTCTCTGTCACTCTAATGACGCCTTCGTTGACGCGACAGAGACAAATCCCGAAATTTGCAAACTTCGGAGTTTCTATCGACTGCGAAATCGTGTTTATCTCTATGTAGAATGTCTCTATCTCTTTTTATAAGTTGTTTAACATCTTAAAGACCGGTAAATGCCACCGTCTTATTTTTAGGACAATACAATTTACTATTTTCTTCTCATGACATCAACTAAAAAAAGATGGTGTTTTTTTTACGCACTGTTGCAAAAAGTGATAATTTTTTTGTCCGGTCGAAACTTCTAACTTCTGAGCCATCTATCTATACTGAGTAACGTCGTAAGATACACACACGTAAAGGAAAATTGTAACTCGTGTCTATTAACCCACTAATCACGTTAGTAGAGCGTAGGTACTGGATAATCTCTTCTAGCAAAATAAATATGCCGCTTTTATCCCTTGGGTGATGTCACAGAATAACAACAAAGTTGATTGACCCCAATAACAGTATCAGTCGCGAAAGCAGAGGGTTCAAATTCCAAATCCCGCCTCAGTATGGCACTGGACTCACCACGAGCTACTAAGCTATGAACTATAGACTATAAACACGAACAAAAGATACACACTCCCGTGTAAATAAAAGAGACACGGCGATCCTCGCCCGGCGGTGATAGCTGATAGCTGGGCGAGTACCTAAACTCGGTATTTTTCTTTGGTACCTATTTGTAATAAATAGAGTCGTACTCATTTTTACGGCTCTCTCGTTCGCTCCTAGTTATAAACGACCGTCACTGCCAACCGATGGTAGGGGTACAGGAAAGAAATAAGGATTCACAAGTAATGATATTCATACGAATCATGATAGCGTGAAGCCGAAAAATGAATGGGGCATATATTTCCTTCGAATTTGTTTACACTCGAGATTGGTCTTACGAAGATATGTCAGTCACAAAATAGCAAATATGAATTACGATATCATTAGATTCAGCAATGTAAATAGGTTTTTTTTTCTAACCATAATACGATAAAGAATGAGCCCTTATACGGATTACCACATTTTAGCTACAACCTGTAAACGGTGTTTTTTTTTTTAGTTTTGTTAAATGAAAGGGAAGCTTATTTAGGTCAAAAATAATGAATTTCTCTATGAAACTAGTATCTTAACTCTTACTGTTAATGAATTATTTAAAAAATATGTTTAATGGCTGAACAAGTGTATTGCAACCTTTATTACATCCTAATGTTACCTATTTTATTACATCCTAATGTTAGTCGGGGGAAGAAAAGTTTTTGGTCACATTAAATCCTACAGTTTCGGAAGCTTTTTCTAATGAATATTTAGGGTATACAGATTCACACCATGCAATAATCCCCAGTGCCGCGCGAGAGCTTCTCATCCAGTCGAGGACTTGAAGGTCAATAATTGGAACAGCACGTTCAATAATTTCTACCCTCGAGATTATGCATTCATTCTATTGTTTCAGATGATTTATAATTAAGGAAAAAAAAATCCCCAGTTTTTTCGTAAAGCTTATACAAAAAAACTATACCTTAATTTTTTTTCCTTATTTGATAAAAAATATAACTTACAAAATCTTGCGCAATTCGAAAATTTGGTCATTGGACCAAAATAAAGATATAAACGTCTTAGTAACTTTTCTCCGCGGTGACACAGTTGCATCTATTTTTTTTTCACTGTTATTATTTTATTTTGCTTATAAGACGTTTCAATGAAAACGTACAGCCACGATGATCTATTTCTTAGATAATATGTTTATTAACACGCAAAATAAAAATAAAATATTTGAAATATATTAAGTGCTTTACGAGCAATCGACATTAACAGCTATAATCTTAAAACGAATATTTTTTAAATCCCGCCTTCCCGCGCATGTGCCTACGATACGTGTGCGGCGATGCCGTGCGCTGTGCGTGAAAGAGAGAGGTATAGTTATATATACAGGGTGTGGCCAATAATAGGAGCTTTAAATTTAAGCGATGAATCTTTGGACTATACGCAATTACCTAGACTTTATCATAATGCTTCAAAGTTAACCAACTCTGAGATATAGCACTTCAAAGTTGCAATACATAATCAATGTATTTAACTATCGTTAAATTGTCGTTAACGATCGTTAGATGTCTTGGCACAAGGTGGTTTCTTGGTACCGAGGCGAAGTTTCATAATCTACTCAATCGAAACTAGTTCTTAAGCCCAGGTATAAAGAACAACTAATCGGGTTATTTTGACAAGTTTGTTTTAAAATTCTCCAAAAAGATGCCCTAGCAACAAAGAGGTTTTTACTTTATCATCGGAAGTTTACATTGACACCTCGAAAAATACAGCGAATCTAGCACATCTTGGGTTTGATTGCCGCTCGCGAAATTGTCGCGGCTACTCGTCTCGTTTTGATTGTATTGATCAATGACATTAAATAATAAATGGTCGCACAGAGCCAAACAAAAAAACCAAGAAAAGAGGCACTAATAGTCATTTCTATCATCAGTCAGTTTCAGTTGAAGCTAATAACGCTCACTTACAATAAACTATAATAAAAAAAACTTTGTGACGTGAGCAATAAGTGTCAAATTTGCGAACAACACCGCAAAATAGTAGAAACTTTTTATGTTTAAGGAATAATGATGCTATACCGTAAGGTGACCAAATGTCAACTGTCAGAACTGAATAGCGGAGCAAAAGGACCGTAATATTTACTTCTGCAGCCCATTTTTTGGGGCCATTTTTTTGAGCTGTTTGGGAATCCACTTATATATTGTAAATCAATGGTATTGATTAAAAAAGCCGCGAGAAGGCCGTGAGTGACTATCAAACACAAGATGTGCTAGACCCACCAACGACTGTTTTGTACTGTAGAGGTTTTGATTTTTATTTGAATTCCAACAAATATGTTATACCTACTAGATTGTGCACCAAAAAACATAATTTAGCAAAAACGAGACTTATTTCAACACTAGGTCCTAGAGTAGATATTTTTTTATAAGCTAGGAACGGTCCTGGTGAGAAGTTTACTGCTGCTAGGGTGTCCTTGTCTAACGTCTTGTCGGATACCTAAAACAATCTTTTAGACTAGAAGAAATGGTAGAAAACTTTTTAATCATTACAATCGAAAAGAGGTGGGTATCTGCCAGTTGCTGTCTAACACAAGATTTGCTAAGCCGCACATGGCATATTTATAGCAGTCCCTTTGCTTTACCTGAGACATGACAGTTATAAGGTAACCATAAAAACATCAGTTTCCGGTAAAACCGTGATCGGTCATTGGTTAATCAAGCTTTGTTATGAAGTAGCCATAGCGACGTCAGCATCCGTGTAACTCGCGGGATCGGTCATTGGCCACCCGGGTTTTGTTATAATGTAACCATAGCAACGTCCGCATCGTTGTTGAACATAGTTCGGCAAAAGTCGTTGATAACGAATCAAGCTTTGTTGTAATGTAACCACAGCAACATCAGCATCCGTGGAATTCGCGGACTCGGCCATTGGCTAACTGAGCCATAGACTTATAGAGCTATGAGCTAGAGCTTATTTAACCATAGTAACGTCTACGTCATTGATGAACAGATTTCGGCAAAAGTCGTTAATAACGATTCGATCCCGATCAGTACTGTGTACCGACTAATTTACGAACTGTAACAAGTGACTCAACAATCCCGGTTCGCGACTGTACCTTCTGTTTGACAATGACAACATCACTCGGCCTGTCCTTTTCTTTTTTCGTCTCTTTTTAATCAATATAGTCCAATGGGGACGGGTAGCCACGAGAAAGCCGAGTGTTTCAGTCACACACAAGATATGCTAAGCCCCCGGATACTTACACAATCGTTTTATAAGCCATTTGTCCCGTGTTTTGTTTGGCCATGGTCATTTCAATAGAAAGGGACACAATTCTGACAGGAGTCATCTCACGAAGACCGTTTTTGTTTTACTCTTTAGTGCACAATTTAGTAGTGGTATCTTTGCATTCTAAGCCATAGACCATGCAGTTGTAAATGCGAACTTTTTTATGTGAAGTCACTTTCTCTACTATTACAACATAATGACAATTTACGTTGTTATATCAAAACATTACCAAAAATAATAAAATAAATAATAAAATTGCGAATAGCGATGCACACGAAGCACATAATTAATAAGAAAAGTAAGCCAATCATTGTGTAAACGACTTGTCAACGAATATTATCTGAATTGATAATAGAACCAAGCACTATTGTTGTCATATCAAAGCAACGTATACCAAATGCAGTTCTGACTGTGACCTGTGGGTTTTCACTTCCAACCAGATTAACAGTGAAATTCTTAGTTAGTTTCGACAAGATCCTGTTC
>JALPQI010022073.1:0-24452 GCA_025490895.1 Thaumatotibia leucotreta
AATAATAATGATTTGGAGGTGTAAAGAATCTCCAAATGTCAATAAAAAGTAAATAAAAAGGTATATGAAACAAATGTTTCATGTCAGAAGACAGTTAAACTAAAAGTCTTGTGAACTAGTGCTACAGAATACATAATTATTATGTATCCAATAAGTCAAAATTTTGCTATAGGTATAAGGAGATAAATGGGCTCCATGGTGAAATAAATATTAAGTGTGGAGATGTAAAAGGTCTCCACGGTCAAAGAAATTAAATGCTAAGAATAACAAATAAAATTAATAATTTTGGAGGTGTAAAGGCTCTCCAAACGTCAAAAAAAAAAAAATAATAATAATAAAGAGGCTGTTAAGCTAACAGTCTTATAAACTAAGTCTACAAAATACATAACTAATATGTATTCAAGTCAATGTCATGTAAATCTAAGACAGCTCTTGAGACTGAAGACACGGCCATGGTTCCTCGTCATTCAAGTAATCGTCAACTTTATAATAACCCTTTTTGAGAAGACCATTTTTGATGTACATTTTGAATGAATTATAGGGCAGTTCCCATGCCTCTAATGGTACTTTGTTGAAAAAGGTAACACAGTTTCCAACAAACGACTTTTTTACTTTCTGTAGACGAAACTTGGTAACCAATAACTTATGCTTGTTCCGTGTGTTGCGGCTGTGAATGTCAGAAAGCTTTTTAAAGGATTTAATATTCTTATGTGTGTACATTATCACATCCAGTATGTATTGTGAAGCTACTGTGAGAATATCTATTTCCTTAAATCGTTCTCTCAGTGAGTCGCGAGAGCTCATATTGTAAATCGATCGAATAGCTCTCTTCTGAAGAATGAAGATGGTGTCCAAATCTGCTGCTTTGCCCCAAACCAGTATGCCATAAGACATAATACTGTGAAAGTAACTAAAGTAAACTAGGCGAGCTGTCTCCACGTCAGTGAACTGTCGGATTCTTCTAACTGCATACGCGGCAGAGCTCAGCCTTTTTGCCAGGGTAGATATGTGAGGAGCCCATTGCAGATTGCTGTCCAAGGTAAGGCCCAGAAAAAGTGCATTATCAACAAGGTCTAGCTTCTCACCATTTAACGTGATAATAGTTTCAGACTTTCTTACATTTGGAAGCGAGAATCTTACACATTTGGTCTTCTTCGCATTAAGAAGTAAATTATTTGCTGTGAACCACTCTGATACCTCTTTCAAAGTTTCATTGACTTGTCTGTAGTCAATTTGTTTTCTGTCAACTTTGAAAATTAACGATGTATCATCAGCAAACAGAACTATGTCACATTTATCTTTTACAAGGTTCGGCAAGTCATTTATGTACACCAGGAAGAGGAAAGGCCCCAGAATAGAACCCTGAGGTACTCCAAGCTTTGACCACTCTACTGCAGCGGGGTCTACTCAGCCCACTGGTTCAGTTGACCACTCTACTGCAGCGGGGTCTACTCAGCCCACTGGTTCAGTTGACCACTATTGCAGCGGGGTCTACTCAGCCCATGGGTTCAGTTGACCACTCTTTACTGCAGGGGGGTCTACTCAGCCCATGGGTTCAGTTGAGCACTCTACTACAGCGGGGTCTACTCAGCCCATGGGTTCAGTTGACCACTCTTTACTGCAGGGGGGTCTACTCAGCCCATGGGTTCAGTTGACCACTCTTTACTGCAGGGGGGTCTACTCAGCCCATGGGTTCAGTTGACCACTCTACTACAGCGGGGTCTACTCAGCCCACGGGTTCAGTTGACCTCTCTACTGCAGCGGGGTCTACTCAGCCCACGGGTTCAATTGACCACTCTGTACTGCAGCGGGGTCTACTCAGCCCACGGGTTCAATTGACCACTCGCTATTGCAACGTGGAATACTTCCCGATTCGCCGGATTCCTGTTTCGCCGGATTCTTATTTTGTCGGATTCTTGATTCGCCGGGTTTTTTTGATTAAGAAATACTACAGGAATATCGCGGTTATACCTATCTACTAAATAAAAGGTAGATGTAGAGAAGCAGATCATTTCATGCAATAAGAAAATATAAGCCAGTTTCTTTTACCTGGATGATTTAATGTATATTAATATTCCCGACGAAACGAGAATCCGACGTAACAAGAATCCGGCAAAACAGGAATCCGACGAATCGGGAAGTATTCGCAACGTGGTGTACTCAGCCTTTTGGTTCAGTTGACCACTCTACTGCAGCGGGGTCTACTCAGCCCACGGGTTCAGTTGACCACTCTATTGCAACGTGGTCTACTCAGCCCACGGGTTCAGTTGACCACTATTGCAACGTGGTCTACTCAGCCCACGGGTTCAGTTGACCACTCTACTGCAGCGGGATCTACTCAGCCCATGGGTTCAGTTGACCACTCTATTGCAACGTGGTCTACTCAGCCCACGGGTTCAGTTGACCACTATTGCAACGTGGTCTACTCAGCCCACGGGTTCAGTTGACCACTCTACTGCAGCGGGGTCTACTCAGCCCACGGGTTCAGTTGACCACTCTACTGCAGCGGGGAATACAACTTGTGATAGGCTAGCACAATCCTACACGTTCGTCACGTAGACAACGTAGTAAAGACTAAATGTAGATTAAACACCTCTCCATGACGATAAAGGATTGCCTCTTAAAACACGTACAAAACATGTATATAGGAGTACGGTTCATTAGAATAAGGGAGATCTTACTGAGAAATACATCGGTGTAAACATATCATAGTGTTTTCATATGTCACTCCCCCTCCTTGCCACTGTGCCTATTTCATGGCGACCGTGACAGGACAGGACAGGGTTGGGGAGTGTCTGGACAGTGTTGCGCGGAGTGACAAGTAAGGAAAAAAATTTTTTTTGGTGCAAAAAATGACCCATGAACGCGATAACTACGCCGAGAACGAGAACGCCCGCCCGGACGCTTCCTGCAGAAGCACTAATATGGCGGAGATTCCAGATCGACGAAGGATGCCTCCATTAGGGAAAATGGCTGTCGTCTCCTCGGAAGCAGCACCGACTGACTTTCCTCCGGCTCCGGCGTCGCATTGGTCACCATCAACTATGATGTCTGCATATGGCAAGCACCGTGCCGTCAGCGAGCACCCAGCTCAGCCCAGCAGTTCAGCAACGACGAGAGTGCGGTAGCGACATGGATATGCTTAGGTATTTCTTTTTTGTTGATTTTGTTGTACTGTATAATTATATTTTGTGATGTGTTAGGTAACAGGTAAGAATAGATCGTTAAATCATTAAATTAGATATTATTTAGGAGCTTGTGTACTCGCGTTTGATCATTTTTCTTTGTTGATTATTGTAAAAGTTGTGGGAGAGATTAATTGTTATTTATTGTTTCGAGTCTGTTGTTAATTTTTTTTTTTCCTTTTTTGCGTGTACGTTAAAACATATCTATACCTATAATTAATTTACTATTCAAAACATAAAATTATGTATAGGTATAATAGTAGATATATTTTCGCACATGCAATGCATGTTCAGCAAGGTCAGAGAACGAAGGCTCTTGACTAAGCGAAAATATGTTTTGTTTACCTATACTGTCTTTAAGCAATTAGTCTGACAATTGTTTTGATTATGTAATTATCAACCGACTTATAAAAAGGAGGTTCTCAATTTAATTGTATGTTTTTCACTATAAATTAGCTTTATGAACAATTGGTATGTATATATTTTAACAACAAACAGTCGTGAATGTTAAAATCAACGATTGATGGATGTATAGGAGATTTGTAATTTGATTTTATTTATTGGAGAATAACAGACACAGGTATTAATTATTATAGGAATAAGTTGTAATTGTTGGTTACTTATTTTGGTACATTACTTGTAAAGGTAATCATCATCACATATTGTAATAGGTAATAAAAAAAAAATTTCTCACCTAATAAATAAAGTGATTTAAATATTAATTTTACTACGAAACAATGATATTGTTTCAATGTCAATGTTTTCATTGTCATCATTGTATTACGTGAGTTACGTGATAGGTCATATTATGTTGTGTTAGGTGAATTCATGAAGAAAGTTGGATTGTATAGTATTGTGGTATTGTTGAATTATAGAAAACGTAGTAGGTAATGTATTAGTATTGATGGTTTAATTTATAATTTTATGTTGCAGTTTGTAAGCCTTACTTAGCTCAAGTTTATTTTTATTTTCTCGGATTTGACATTGATGTACCTTAGTAGGTAGTGGATAAGGCAACTGGAGAAATGTACGTGGTATACGACTTTTAAGAAATTGACAAGTTAAGACTTGATGTATTGTAAGGAATGTGGACATAATAGGGTTGAATAGCTTAGGTAATGATGGCGAAAACTAAAACAAATAAGTTTTTCATAGAACAATTAGCCTGATCAACTAAGAATTCTTGGAAATTTTTAAATGTTGAGGTTTTCATTGGAATGTTTTGCTTTATATAGATTTGGATTGTTTTCTTATTTGTTTGTTTATTGATTATGATGTAGTTATCTATGATGGCCCGAGAGGCATCTAGAATTATTATAGCAAGGGTACCCAAGATACAAGGCAGGTTTTTTCATCCTTGAGGTTTCGGCCATAGATGTAAATAATTACGTCAGTTCCGGATGCTCTTGGACATGGTCGTGTTAAATGGAAATGCCTGAGATAAGTAGTGTGTGCGCGTGGAGTTTTGTTTTTCCTTGTATCTTGAGCGATATATTTTTTTTTGTATTGTGGTCGGCTGACCGAGTTGTTGAACGCGTGAGTATCCCTTAGCTGAAGTGAAGCGTAGAAAACGCCCGCTGAAAGTGTTGTTTATTTGACTCGCTTTACTTTTGCAGAACGCATATCAGAATTTTCAAGGATGAAGGCGCGCCGAAGACGCAGCATTACGAAATCTGATTATGCTCTGCAGAAGTTAAAAGCTGTATTGAAGTTGATTTAGGACGGAAGATGTTAGTAGACGGAAAAAAAAGTATATAGTGTCTAAGACACAAGGACTTGGATATGACAATTTATTTACTAAACGTGAACTGATTAACGTGACTATTATGCATAAGGAGTTTACTTATACTGATTTTTACTATTTTTTTTTAAATTAATTTGAAATCTAAAGTGTTGAATGTATTTTTTTGTCTGTGTACTTATAGCTTGTATTTTTTGTAGTTGTGTAATTTTGGTTTTGTATGGTATGTGTTTCTTTTCAGGGGAGGGAATCCCTTACCTTTTCAGGGGAGGTGTGATAGGCTAGCACAATCCTACACGTTCGTCACGTAGACAACGTAGTAAAGACTAAATGTAGATTAAACACCTCTCCATGACGATAAAGGATTGCCTCTTAAAACACGTACAAAACATGTATATAGGAGTACGGTTCATTAGAATAAGGGAGATCTTACTGAGAAATACATCGGTGTAAACATATCATAGTGTTTTCATATGTCACTCCCCCTCCTTGCCACTGTGCCTATTTCAACTGCAATAGAACTGCTATGCATCTTGGTTATCCATTCAGTTCAGTTTTTAGGGCCCGTTCAGACGGACAGCATTTCAACTGCAACCCAGCTGCAAAGTGGCAGTTCCGGGGCAGTTCTGATGCAGTTGGACCAACTGCATCAGAACTGCAAACCCGTTGTGCAGTCCGCTTGCAGCTGTCATGCAGTTCGGTCAACCGCACACCAACTGCAATCTGGCTGCAATTTTGTTATGCAGTCATATTGTAGTTATATTGCAGTTGGTACGACTGCATCTGAATTGAAGGTACTTTTCTCCGTATGATCCTCACCCTCACTAGCCATTTTTACCAACAACAAAAGGCACTTACGTATTTACTCGATCGAACTAAAAACTGAACTGAATAGATAACCAAGCTGCATTGTAGTTCTATTGCAGTTGTATTGCAGTCCGTATCAACTGCAATATAACTGCAATACGACTGCATAACGGGTTCGGTACCAAAGGCCTAAGTTGCATTTAGTCTTGGCATTCAAAACATCTTAGGTTGTAAATTGCCTGGGTAGCAAAATGTCTTGATCTGTAAAACGCCCTCATTGCTATAAGCCTTAGTAAACGGAATGACTCGGTTGTAAAACGACTTAAAGTCGTAATGTCTTAATAGGTAAATGGTCTGGACAATCTTCGCGGCCAATAATATAGAATGTCTTGATAGCATAAAGATTGCGTAGTTATATCGTAAAATAATATAAAATGTCTTAGTAGCAGTTTGTCCAGATTGTCTAATGACAATACTTATCACCTCCTTAGTACTTCAAACTCAATTACATGCCACTTGATATTTAAGTAGATAGTGACATGACACTGACAAGTAAGTTCTAATACAACTGATTTTCTTCTGTGTGTTCACGTGTTCTCGGCCAAAATAATGAACGGAAACGAGGGCTTTATTTTTATTGAAAGCCACAAAGGTAAACCGGCTGTTGTTATCAATGGCTATCGATACAACAAATGTTATACAAACCCAAATGGGACGACATTTTGGCGCTGTTTTAAGCGGAATATTTGCAGTGCGTCAGTCACTTTAAACCCTGATAATACCGAAATAATCAGACAAAGTTTACACGCCTGTAGAAAAAATAAAAAAAGATGTATGAGCGATGTTCTGCTGCAGTTTGCAAAAGAAAAAGTTTGCCAGAATATGAACTCGTTAAAAAAGAATTATGAAGAAAGCATTATCGAATGTCAAGCCGAATTCCCAAACAATGTTATTTATGCACGCCCCTATGAATCAGTAAAACATACTTTACTTAGGGCACGAAGAACTTACTTAAAGACAGAGAAGTTAGAGTTCTTGCTTCCGCAAGACGTGAAAATTCCTCCACTGATAGGAGAAAACTTTTTAGTTGCTGAGTATGGTCAAGAGCAAAAAATATTCGTTTTTTGTAGCAAATTTTGCATTAAGACCATGAAAAAATATGCTCGTGAAGGCCACCTCTTTTTTGGAGATGGTACTTTTAAACGCGTGCCGAAGCCGTTTAAACAATTTTTTTCCGTTCTTATGGACCTGAACAGCGACGAAGGAACTACAAACATAGTGCCGGTATTATATTGCTTGCTACCGAATAAACTTGAGGAAAGTTATACTGCACTTTTTACAATTATACGGGACGTTATCGGAGCAAAGATTCAAAAATTCAAATGTGATTACGAATTAGGATTAATAAATGCAGTAACAAATGTGTTCCCTTTGATTCAACTGTCCGGTTGTTATTATCATTACAACCGGGCTATATGGAAGAACGCTAAGAAATTTAAACTTACGGACACGCGTGAAGGGCGTAACGTTACAAAATTGACATCAATTTTACCGTTTGTTCCGGCAGATCAAATAGAAGAAGCATGGTTGACCGTGCATGTTTTGGGACCAGAATGCCGTGAGATGAATAATTTTAAAGCATATTTCGAGAGGCAATGGTTGCGGCTTTCAGCATTTATATCTTGTGCAGGGCAGCGGCATGCAACAAATAAAGCGGTAGAAGCTTTCCACCGGCGGTTAAATACGCGTATGAGCCATAAGCCCACGTTATTTAAATTTCTCTTCGAAATGAAAAAAGATAACAAATTACAACAAATAAAAATTCAAAATGATATGTTCACCTATGGCTACAGAAAGAAAAGTGACATGACTTTCTTCAAAAAAAGCAAGATAGAGCTAAGGAAGTAAATAGAGCTAAGTAGTAAATGACTGTATTAGAATATTTAGAGAAGATCTTGCAGTTGAGAAACAATGCCCTTATGTGGGAATAAAACCATGATAGTATATATAGTGTTAAGGAGGAATTTACTTTTTTGTTTTCCAGTGCAGGTTCTTACGTTAAGTTTTGTTAATATTTGCTGATTGAAATATAATTTTCCCCTCACTAGCTCGTAAAGCGCTCGTTTATCCTTTAATACGAGCGGGTAAAAACGCTTTTTACCAACATGTGAATAAAGTAATTTGACATTGCTCTAATTCCTATAGCCCCCTACTGCCTAGTATAAGTGGATCTGTATGACCGTAGTAAACATGCGCAATCGGAGCTCACATGTTAAATTGGTCGTTCTCATGGGTGACTTTGTAAGCCATTGGCTATATGTAAATTCCAGAAGTAACTCTATTCTACGATACGTTTCGACATTGAGTTTTAAATGGTTTCTTTAAGTTAATTTACATTTGGATGAGATTTGTAAACATATTTCCTCGCGATAGTGAGGGGAAAAAAGTTGTATTACACTTGGCGGCAAAGTTTGTTCAACTCTCGTGCCTTGAGACCTTCGCAATGCTCAAGATTCCAGTTTTTGAACCACTCGCTACGCTCGTGGCTCAATTTTGGAATCTTTCGCTAGCTCAGGTCTCAATATTGGCACGACAGTTAAACAACAACTTTGCCCCCTTGTATAATAAATAACTATTGAATTCTTATGATATTATATTTTTTTCTTTTATAAATCTACCCCTTCCGGTTATGTTTTAAAAGTTGCCATGATCGAGAATGTTGTAAGTATGACCAGATATCGCAATTTTTGGGCATAGGTTTCACAAAATGTGAATTTACGGTTAGGTACCTAGTAATTTTTCATACAATGAAGTCGTTTAGCAATTATGACGATTCTACCACTGGCTCATTTAATAGCTGAGACAAATTATCAAACAAGATCATTTGATAACATAGTCCTTAAGACAATCAAGACGTTACACAAATGAGTCATTCTGCTTATTGGTTATTTTCACGACCTAGACGTTTTGCTACGTAAGTCTTTCTGAAACTAAGACAATTGTATAACCCTGATATTATACAAAAAAGTCATTTTGTACACTTGGTCAGTGTACTACTAAGATATTATGATTGCCAAGACTAAAAGCAACTTAGGCCTTTGGTACCGAACCCTGCATAACAAAATTGCAGCCAGATTGCAGTTGGTGTGCGGTTGACCGAACTGCATGACAGCTGCAAGTTGACTGCATAACGGGTTTGCAGTTCTGATGCAGTTGGTCCAACTGCAATCAGAACTGCCCCGTAACTCGTACTTTGCAGCTGGGTTGCAGTTGAAATGCTGTCGGTCTGAACGGGCCCTAAGGGAAAATAAAGAAACGTAAAGCCAGAAAAGCCTACTTTCAACGTGTTATAGCAATTGCTATTTAATTAGGCATAACGCGAAATTGACAAATCGCGACTAAGTCGCACCAAGTCTGGGGCTGAATATGAAATTGAAATTAACGCAAATTAGCCAGACTACGCTTAAGGCACTGGTCTCACCGCGAGCTACTAAGCTATAAACTATGGGCTACAAACACGAACAAAAGATACGCGCTCCCGTGTAAATAAAAGAGAACACGGCGATACTCGCTCAGCTATCAGCTATCACCGCCGGGCGAGTATCGCCGTGTCTCTTTTATTAACACGGTAGTGTGTATCTTTTGTTTGTGTTTATAGCTTTAGACCCTCATGCCACTAACCAGATCCAGGAAGCATTAAAAAGTGGGAGTACATAAAGAAAATACAGAAAGTAAAATATGTAAGTTATATTTCTTATCAAAAAACTAAACAAGCTTCCGACACTGCACGAAACGGCTTGGCCGCGACACGAATCTCAGACACTCTCCATGGCAGGGCTGCCGCGACTGCCAGTCCTGGCTGCAGCAGCAGGCGCTAGGGCATCGGAGACGATGGCAGGCTTCCACTCGGCAGACGCTAGGGCGCTCCCGCTGGCAGGCCTGCATCTTGACCGCTGCCTGGAGACCAGGGTAGCTCAGCAACAACGGTAGCCGCAGCAGGGTCCGCAGCACGGCGAACAGCAGGAGTAGCAAGGGCCACAGCAGGGAGAACAACAGGGGCTGCACGGGTAACACATCTTGAGATTCTTGAGCGGTTTTGAGAGATTGAGAATAAACACTTTTTTTTGTATTTTTTTTACTTTTACTTTTACTGCTTGTTGAAGGTTTGGAGTTTGAGAATTGAATGATTTGATGCTGTTTCGGCGGCTATTTATATGGAAATTTGGCGTTCGAAATTTTGAAGAGCGTTCGATTTGCAAAATTATGAATTAGGGAAAGCAATTCCATTCCAAAAACGAAGTTGGAAAAAAATTTAGGGTCTTCTTAAACCTTCTACACACCTTCGGTCAAGCTTGGCTAATTTAAGGAGGCTAATATGTAGTAGAACGAGATGATATAATAGGTAATGTATATTTGCGTCTTCTTTCCTCGCCAAGCTTGGTTGAACATGAAAAGCGAGCCAAGTTTTTTCATACGGACTTGTCATGACAGAATGTCTTCTTATGATTGCATGACAGATGACAAAATATCGTTGTAGAATAAAAGATTGATAACATTTTATTATTATGGCTTGTTAAAAATATGAATTAGTAACGCCTATCCTATTAAGTAATTGATAAGTTCCATATTTTAGGCGATACAATTGAGGTGTAAGTGCGTAACATAAGTTTAATTATAATTAGAGTCTAGTTTTGTTTCATTCTTGGTTTCATAGTGATACTGGGTGTTCAGGACATTATTTTTTATTATCTAGATCGAATCAGCTCGTGATTCTGATACAAATATGCCCAGACACGTCCAGATGTGGAAGAATCAGGTATCCGGGATTCTGTTTTGGAAAGCCAAACGGACTGAGGCAGAGGCACATGCTCGGCATCAAGCTACAAGACCGTGTGAGGAATACCGAGATCCAACGTAGCACGAAAGTGCAAGACGTCGGAGACATTATCACCAAATTGAAGTGGAGATGCGCAGGCCATATTGCCAGGCAACGTGATGGCAGGTAGACCAAAATTTTAATGGATTTAACGGTTTCAGACGGGAGAAGCGCAGGGCGTCCCGATATGCGAAAGAGTGCGGGTCACTTTTGGAAAAGGTTAGCTCAGGACCGGCGGTGCCAGTGGCGTATCTACAGGAAGAGAGTCCTATGCTCAGCAGTGGGCGATAAACCGCTAAAAAAGATGATGAAGATAGTTATTAATAGGTATTCACAAATTTAACTTATTTACGTAGTTAATCTATGGATAAATAAAGCCAAAGACAAATTACTCATAGGTAAACTGACTAATTGCTCCATATCTAAGTTGCTCCTGGAACCGATAAAGATTATTGACAAATGCGTTAATGCCGATCTGAATTGCGGTCATTGTCCCGTATCTCGCCGTAATGGCTTCCTGGAAAACCAATAACTACAGGCAATTATACTCAACCCGTAGACAACATTACCTAGATACAGCATGGCCTCTTTCAATTTCACAGAATCAAGCGTCGTACTGTGAATGAGATCGACGCTTTGAGATGGGAAAATTGTTTGCAACGCTGTTCGATATCTAGTCCCATTCATGAAGATGCTTTGGTGTTAATAAAGGCTGGTTATGTTTAAAATTCAACCTTTCAGGGCCGGATTTAGGGGGGGGGGGCAACCGGGGCTACAGCCCCGGGGCCTCCACGAAAGAGGGGCCCCCACAATAGAGATTTCGAAAAAAAAAACAATTTATGACTATAGTACACACCAGTAAAAATATTTTGTTTTTAAGTATTGAAATGAAAGTGATCTACTCCAGGACTCGGATTTCAGCGAAATCATCAACGATTTTTCGGCGAAAAATGCTCGGAAGATTACCTTCATTAACGCTAAAATTTAATTTCAGATAAATTTCGTTTCCGATTATATTTATATGTTTGTTAAATAATAAAATAATCTATACTTGCTTCCACAAAAAATATTTATTGAAAAACTTGACTGAAAAAAATGTTTATTTTATTTGGAAAATAATTCGGGGCCAGGGGGCCTCTACTCCTTTGTTGCCCCGAAGCCTCTCAACCTCTAAATCCAGCCCTGCAACCTTTCACGATTAAGTATCACTGATATTTTAACGACAAACGGAGTGAATATAAATATTGTCCTGAAGCAGGCAGACTTTCAGTCAGAACAATATTTAACATAAGTTTACGTAATTAAGTCCCGTTGGTCTTTAAAATACAAATCAGCATGTGATACACAGGGTTGACTGCTTTTTTCCCAAGTCCTATTACCAATTGTTTTGTGTATTCTTGACAAATGCTCTTCCCGTAATCAGCCCGTAATCAATTATTCTTTTCTTATATTAATTAATTAAAGTTAAGTCTCCATATGTATGGCCGGCCTAGCCTTATATATAAACTTTAATCTACTTCATTAATATAATAACACATAAAACAATAGGAAACTGTTGTTACAGTCTCGTTGATTTAAGCACCCTCTTTAGTTAACTCCCAATGGGTCGAGAACCCATTGGTATGTTGAAAAACTTTGATGGAAGCTAATTAATGGTCAGCTATTGAATGGACTCAACCAACCAACCAAACCAACCATCAGCCTAATCCACTGCTGAGGCCTCTCCTATTATCTATGCGTATAGACGCATTAGGAGGTAAATGCCCATAATCGCCACGCTGGGCAAGCGGATTGGCGATCGCAGTAATGTGTTTACTATGACGACGCTGCTGCCCATCATCAATCTTTTATCAAATAGTGGTCAGTGACACTTCAATCCCTTAGTCGACTCTTACGACACCCGCAGAAGGAGTTGGGGTGGTGACAAATGTATTCTTACTGCACACGGCCCTTGAATGGACTAATGAAGGATAATAACGCCTACCACGATCGTCAAACATCGAATATTTCTAGGATCTTTCTCTGTCACTCAAGGCGAAGCGTGACGATTGTGACAGAGACAGATGCTCGAAATCTTCGAATATCGAAGTACGCGGTAGGGCCTAAGGTATGCTCCATCTGGCGGAAGTGATCTAATCCGACGCAACCACAGCCCGTGCGTTGCGGATATATATGCACTAATGACTAGAGTATATAAGGTCCTAATTTATTAGATGCAGATATTTTTACAGCTGATAGTACTCGGTCTCTGGAGTATATTAAACCGTGAAACATTATAGCTTTTACGATGTTTTTTTGGAGAAAATGGAAAAACAAATTTGCTACGTAAAAACACCCTGTTAATGTGATTATGAAATGAAAACTCTTTGAACAGATTCTAGTACCTCTTTTACGTACCACTTAACTGGAACTGGCCGATAAATTAAATAGTTGCTTGTCAATGTCATGTTATTTTCCGTTGGATTGTGTCGTTTGATGACATGACAGACAGAGTGTTATTGTGACATGTGATAATGCACATGATGATTTTTTCTTGACGAAATTATAATTAATTTTTTTGTTAGGAAAATGAAATCAAAAAAGTTACATGAAAAGATTTCTTAATTTATATTTAAAGTTAATTATTTTAATGTAAAGTATCATGTGTTAAAATATCTGCATCTAATAAATTAGGACCTTATATATGGACGTGATAATATGCCATACAATTTTCGGCCACATATGAGTAGAATTATTTTCATCACACTTGCTGTCTAAGCGCGGCATTATTTGCGCGCGTAGCGGGAGTACTAGAAAAGTGAAATTCCCTAGGGAGTAATAGAAATGTTAGTACGTCATTTAATAATATTATGTCTTAAAACTTATTTTTTTGTCGGCAAGTGTGATGAAAAGCATTGTATGCATCACGGTCGGTAAGCGGAATTCTAACTCGAGTCTTAAAAGCCCTCCGCCTAACGGCGTCGGGCTTCTAACACTCTCGTTAGTATTTCCGTACTTACCTCCCTTGATGCACAATGTACTAATTATACTAGCGACCCGCCCCGGCTGCGCACGGGTACTATACCTACATAAAAACCTTCCTCTTGAATTACTCTACCTATAAAAAATGTCATCAAAATCCGTTGCGTAGTTTGAAAGATTTAAGCGTACAAAGGGACATAGGGACAGAAAAAGCGACTTTATTTTATACTATATAGTGATACCACCACGCAAATTTTAGAGAGATCCTTTGGTGCATTCCGCGAAAAAGTCTACTTTGTCGGGAACGTGACGGCTATGACAGCTACCTTAGAAATATATGGAAAGTTCGAGAATTCTCTACATATAAATACAAACACCCAGTTATAAAATTAGGATACTTACATCAAAAATTGTATATAAGTAACTTTCTTAAGGTGCATTCAGACCAAAAGAGCATTCGCTGTTCTATCCCCCGCTATACGAAATCAACACAAAATCACGTTTTGTGTAACGATCGAATTTCGTAGAGTGGGAGGTTAGAATAGCGAATGTTCGCTTGGTCTGAATGCACCTTTAAGGTGCGTTCAATCTAAAAGAGCATTCGCTGTTCTGACTTCCCACTCTACGAAATTCGATCGGTACACAAAACGTGATTGGTTGATTTCGTAGAACGGGCGCTAGAACAGCGAATGCTCTTTTGGTTTAACCGCACCTTTAGAAGAATGTACGCGAAGAACGGCGTGACGTATCCGATATTCTTGTGGAATGCACCATTTTCAGGTCATATTGATAAACTTTTGTGGTATAAGATGACCTTTAAATTAACCCCCTAAGGCTTGGCCGCTGAATTTAAAAATCACTGTATTGTTGCTTGGTACAGTCACAGTATTTAAAATATCTGACACAATCTTAGAGCGATTTATGAGCGTGTCACATAATGAAGGTCCACGGAAAATATTGGACATATTTTCCGTGGACGTGCTTAAAAAAATCAGGGCAAAATCACACCTTATTCTGTTAAAAGTAAAATGGGTTATCCTTCTGTAATTTGAATTGACTAGACATGTTCTTTCCGTAGACCCTTCATATTATTGTGGCCTTCGTAGTATAAGACATAATTGATGGCTCAAAGTCACAACATAAGCCCTACTTAATTGACAGTGAGATCAGGTCGATCTGCATAATTAGTGTTTCTTTATTTATTTCAGCCGGAAGACGTCCACAGCTGGACAAAGGCCTCTCCCAAGGATCTCCACAACGAACGGTCATTCGCCGCCCTCGACCACCGGTTTCCCGCGACCTTCACTAGACCGTCGGTCCAACTACTCCGGGGCTGCTTCACACACTGTGACCTCCGATGGTCGCCACTCAAGAACCTTTCTGTTCATCTGTCAATTAATCGAAAATACTTACTTGTATACCACGAGCTGAGGGTCAAACGCAATCCCATGTTCGGAGTATTTCCGGTGGACAATCTAAAAGTTAAGGCCTATAAAGCTGGATTTTCTTATGAAAGCCTAATCTTCATTAGGACGTACTCCTTTTTCAAGGGCTATGAGAGTTAATTTTCTTATTGAACCCTTATTGTAATTTTAAAGGCACTCCTTTCCTATTGAATTGTATGATAAAAATACTACCTGTCCACAGGCTGTTAACTATCGACCACAGGAAAGAAAAAATGCGTGTTCAGCTGAACTGTAGAGCCCCTCTTTCCTGTAGCCAATAGTAAGCGACGGTAGAAGTGTAGTCGTGATTTTTATCACACAATTCAATAGGAAAAAGGGTTTAATAAGAAAATTAACTCTCATAGCCCTTAACTTTTAAAATGTCCACCGGAAAGACCCATAACATGATTTTGAGTTTGACCCGTAAAGGACATTGACGGCAGTAAGAATACATTTGTCACCACCCCAAATATTCTCGTGGGTGTCGCTAAAGTCGACTAAGGGATTAAAGTGTCAATGAATGTTCCTTTATAGAAGATTGATGATGGGCAGCAGCATCATCAGCGGCCCTACCGCGAACTCCGAAGTTCGCAGATTTCGGGGATTTGTCTCCGTCACTCTAATGAAGCCTTCGTTGGTGTGACAGAGACAAATCCCCGAAATTTACGAACTTCGGAGTTCGCGGTAGGCCAACAGGGTGGACCCACTACTGCGATCGCCAACCCGCTTGCCCAGCGTGGCGATTATAGCCATTTAAGTACCTCCTAATGCGTCTGTACGTATAGTTAATATTGGGGATGCCTACGTCTAGCAGTGGACTAAAAAAGGTTGATTACCATGAGATGCTGCCACGTTATTAACGCGGATTTATTTTCTATCCATCCACCTCGTGCTTGCCTTGCTTGCCTCGTGCTTGTATTGGTGCGAGCGAGTCGGATATAAAGTAAGTCAGTGTTAATAGCGCGGGGGGGACCTCATGGTAGGGCTAGATCACATTGTCAGCCTATTTCCTTCCACTGCTGGACATAATTACCTATGCGTTTGCGTATGGATGTACTAGGAGGCAAATTCTTATTATCTCCACGCTGGGCAATGGGCGATTGCAGCAGTGTGTCCATGATGATCTTGCTGCCCATCATCAATCAATGCAATAAATTAATGGTCAATCAATTAAAATCAATCAATGAATGGCTACTAGCCATAAATGAAAACCATCATCAATCAATATAATACAATAAATTAATGGTCAGAGTTCAATATACACTTCAATTCCTTACCTTGAGTAGTTAATACGAAGACGCCTTCGTTGGAGTGTCTGAGGGAATTCCTTGAAATTTGCGGATTTCTGTCAGTCTCAGTAGCCTAGTTGGTAATACGAAGCTGGAGGTTCCGGGTTCAAATCCCGACGAGGGAGGGTGTTTTCAAATTAATTACCAATACATTAGGGTATGCATTCATGATAATTGATAACAAACAACTTTCCATATGGAACTCGTAACGAAATCTCGAAAAAAACACTTTCCGTTAAATTTTAATCAGCAGGTGCTTTGTACGGTAAGGCGATATTTTTTCAAGATTTCGAAATGAGTCCCATGGATAAAGTTATTCATTATCATGTACACATGCATTAATACCCAAAGGTAACTATTTTGAAAACACCTTATTATACCTATAACAACAACGTCATTTTCATAAGTAATGAATATCTCAATATAAATCCCTAGCTCTTAAACGAAGTAAATATCATGTTCATATCCCAACATAGTAATATTAGAAAGTAGCAAGTACAGTAAAAATGAATATCCTACAAAATTCCAAGTACAGCAAGCCAACGCACTGAGCGCGGTTTTCGCGGGAAAAGTAATACCCAGGAAGATGAGAAAAAGTTTAATACTAACGTTGTGCGCGTACCGGGAACTCGGCGGGGTTACACTGGCTTAGTAACTTAGCCGAGTCCGGGACTCAGCCAGTGCGGAGGCAAGCACACTCGTACAAGTATATTTAAGGCTAACTGTAGGCTTAGTACAGGATTAGTGCGACAGTATGTCGCCGCGAGATAGACTATCCATCCCTCTTTTAATCATATAGTTAGTAAAATATGGAAAATCTGTCTCACGGCGACATACTGACACTGACCTACTATAATCATGTGCTAAGCATACATATTTTGATAACATCCTGTAAGTTTCAAAACGTATGTTTACAGATTCATGCTATACATTGGCAAAACGATTTATAAATACTAATAAACTAAAAACTATAGTTATATATATATATTTTTTTAATCTATTCAATGTAGTTATGCCTAAAACAGGTTCATTTTGATTTTGATGAGCCGAAGGGACTTTTTTCAATGGGTCCAAAACGACCCCTTCCATTTACTTGCACCAGTTTGGACTTGCACAAGTATACTGTACGTATCTAAGACTGTAACGTGTATTGGAAGATAATGATAATGTCTAAATTTTATTTTGTGAAAGTCTAAACTGGCGCAAATAACCGCTTCGTGTATGACTTATGGTCGATTTGACCACACTTTTATTTGAAGAATAACGCTTACTTTCGGACAGTAATGTGATGTCAAAACTCCGTAGTAATTTAACACCTAGTATCCGAGAGTACTGAGAGTTGCCGTGTGGTGACGGCAGTAAGAATACATTTATCACCACCCCAACTCCTCCTGCGGGTGTCGTAAGAGTCGAATAAGAGATTGAAGTGTCACTGACCATTCTACAAGATTGATGATGGGCAGCAGCGTCATCATAGTGGACACATTACTGCGATCGCCAATCCGCTTGCCCAGCGTGGCGATATTGGGCATTTACCTCCTGATGCGTCTATACGCATACTTAATAGGAGAAGCCTACGTCCAGCAGTGGACTAACATAGGATGATGATCTAAGAGTAAGCGTTTTTCTTCGAATAAAAGTTTGGTATCTTATCTTATGTTATTGGTGGGGCCCTTACGGCCCTTTGACCCATTGGGATCTTTCGTGTAATTGTCCCTGGCAAAGTTTGGTGTAACGGAGCCTTAATGTCCTATGGCCCCATGGGGCAGAGGGCGTTCACAGTGCGTCGCCATCACCAACGGTTTTGAACTTCGCTTTCTACGTCGCTCCTTGTCATCCCGATCGCCTTCGCTTCTGCAGTGATCAGGTGTGGATCCAGGATTTCGTTGAGGGCGGGGCATTGCCCTATGATATGATAGTATTTTACACTTAAAACAGCACCTAGGCATACCTAAGTCCAGTGTCAAGGGGAGGGCATGTATTGCCCCCTCCCCCCCCCCCTGGATCCGAGGCTGGCAATGATCGTCAGACGCCGTCTGCTTTGGACGGCTACGTTTTCGCTTTCCTTGGGGATTCTAGTTTAGAGCTTGCCTCTGAATGCAGTCGGGGTCCCTTCGGAGTTCGGAGCGTATGGCCCATCCAGGTAATTGAAGTACTTAATAAAAGTCAACCCTTAAAGAGGCAATGGTAATATTTATTTATATTTACCTCCATATTTTGAGTCTTTCTGTCAATGTCACTGAAATAGGCCAATGAAATTTAGATGTGACTGAAGCTTTATTAAGAGTTAAAATAAGTTTTTTCATCACACTTGCTGTCTAAACGCGCCATTACTTGCATGCGAAATAGAAAAGCGAAATTCCTTAGGGAGTAATAGAAATGTCAGTATATACAGTCGAAGACAAAATAAGGGGTATACAAAAGCGTTCAAAAATATGTCCCAGTGCACTCTAATTCTGTGTAATAAGAACGTCGTAACATATTTATGAACGGATTCTTTCGATACTTATTTTTGCACTTGACTGTACATCATTTAATAATATTTTGTCTTAAAACTTACTTTTTTGTGCAAGTGTGATGAAAAACATTGTATGCTTCACGGTCGGTAAGCGGAATACTTACCTCCCTTGATGCACCATTGTGTATTACTATCTATACATCTGTCAGGAATTCAGGATGCGCTGGTCGGGCGAGCCCTTGACTCGCGTGCGCGCGCGCCGCTAGCGGAACGGCGCCGGCGCCGCTCGGGAATACACAGAAATCCCACATTGCGTGGCACCGCTCGCGGTTGCGTGTAGATACCGATATTTAGTTAACAGGGTGGTTGGGTGGCTGACAAGAAGTTTTAGAAAAAAACTGGCGATATTGTAGCTATATTTTAAACGGGACAGCAGCAATGTTGCTCATTTTATTTATTTTGTCATTTTCGAAATCCTACACTTTTTTGCTACATTTTGTCTTACCTAGTAGGGGAAGTCCGGGCATAGTGGACACCTCTACCTTTGAATGGACATAAACATAACAAAAAGTTTTACAAGAAAGAAATGAAAAAAGTGTTTATAATCATTCTTTAATCTTTAACATACAAAAACAAAACAACACTAACCTACAATGTGTATCATATTTTAAAATATTCTGCAAAATGTCAAATAAGTTTTTTTATTCGCTTTGCCCAGGATACCGGGCAAAGTGAAATCGGCTCCAGATATAGCATTGATGTTGCTTCTGGAGTTCTGAGGGTTATTTCAGGGTGACGAGATAAAAACCCACTGATCCATCACCAGCTTTTTTGGATTTGACCCAAATTTTTGGATACTTGTTTCAAGTTATTTTTCGTGGCATAGTCGTACGATAAACTGTTAAAATCAACTAGAGTCAATACAAAAAAAACTACGTGTTAGGTTGGTTACGGAAAAATTTAGGTTGCAATATTATTATGATATCTATTCCTCACATGCATGCCAGAGTACCTATAATACCTATATGTAAACCTGTATACCAACATAGAAAATGTAAAGGTGGATTTACACCAAACGAGCGAATGCTCATTCTGCATTTTAATAGATCACGCTGTATACTATTCAATGAAGCTATAGAAAACAAACACTTGGATAAAAAGGATCATATGTATCATAGAAAATTAAGGCAATTATGCTGTTTCGATACTGAGGTATTGTTCATTAGTACACGCCATTTGTGGTCAACCGCTCGAAAGAATACACTGACAACTTAATTACATTTTAGTTACAACTATAAATTATTACAAGTATTCAGTTTTCTACATTGTAATACCTTAGAACAGAACTGGATGTGTACAGTCAACAGCAATATTATACAGGGTGACACATGATCATACCTGGGATAACTGGGGGCAAGTTATAGGGATTTGATATCGATTAAAAAGATGTCGATATAATTATAATAAAAGATGTACTTATTGAACATTCTCGATTACAGTACAGAGGTTCAATGTCATAATTATCTGATATCGGGCCTCTTCAGATAGTAAAAACTGGTATACAGATGTCATTTTAATCAAAGTGACAATTTAAATATTGATATTTTAATATTATTTGTATATTTTGAAAACTATTTTAAAATAAACGCGTAACTACCCGTTTGAAGTTATTTTTTATTTAAATTGAAGAGTAAGTACCTACCTAATATTTATTTATGCCAAATAACATTTTGATGTTGACATTCACAGTAACATCGATAAATTTTTAGTCGATAAAATATTTTGTTACATCACTTTCGTATAAATATGGTTTAAGAACTTTATTCTCATAAAGAATTTACAAAATTCGCTTACAATGAGAACACAATTTTAAAAACTTATACTAACGTGCAGACAAGGCAACGATAATAAACATTTACACATAGGTACTTATTGTTCATCTTAACTAAAGTGGGTAGTTCTGATTTACTAGTCAACCGGCTCGGATAACTTAAGTCGTACAGACTAGTTAGCAACAATAAATAAATAAATAAATAAATGCCCGGAGTTATCCCAGGTATGCACATGATTTGTGAGTTGTCAACAGTAATATATTATAATATTAAAGCATTCCATGGGCTGTTCCGTAAAAACGCGTGCATATTCCGATAATTTGAGTTTTTTCCGAGTAATTTGTTTTTTTTTTTTGAGCCATTATTGACTCCTCTGGTTACGAAAGAGAACTTCGATAAACCCACATTTTTGAGAGAAACCGGTTACCTATCATAAAGTCGAAAATTGTAATGTCGAATATTAGTATCCCGAAAACGTTTCCCATTTTATTAATTGGCCTAAATTTTGTTTGCCCGAAAGTACGTTTCCCTGTTTATTATTTACCCCCTTTTTCAATTAGCAGCAATTTTATTTCGCTTATGATTCGAATCAACACTCGTAAAAATTCCGAAGTATCATTTGCCAACTACTTTTTTTGGCATAAAGTATTTTGACCGAAGTATTATTTCTCCCCCTATCAAACAATCGAATTCATTATTTCGAATAAACACTTGTTAAAATCCCGAAGTATTATTTGCCAACTACTTTTTGTGGCGTCAAGTATTCAGACCGAGATATTAATTTTCCCCTTATATCAAAAGACTAAGACTCCAAAAGCAAAAAAAAGCAAAGCTCCCGCCTTAGTCTTCTAACCTAACCTATCCGACTCGGATCTGCCCCGGAGGGGGTCTATATCATGTGGCATAATGTTTTTATTCCGAAAAATTTGTCGCATAATAACTTTACGCCGAAAAATGAATGGCATAAATATTGTTGCGCATATTTTTGTTATGCCGAAATTGTTAATCCTAACTTGGTTGTTCCTAAATATTGTTTGTCGTAATGATTTTCGTGTCTTATGTATATGTATCGAAAAATTATTGTGCATAATGGTGATGTTCCTACTATTTAATGTACTAAAAGTGATTACCTACCTTTAACTAACTTTAAAAATATGTTTTTATTCCTTATACTTAACTATTACTAAATAATTTGCCCTGTTGTCCAAAGAATTTAAGTGAGCAATTTTGACCTGAGAACCGGTCGACGAAGCCCCCGCTGCGCGGGGCTTCTATTTCCGCTCTAAGGGATAAAAGGTACCTAACGAACCTATCCAGGTTAAGGTAGGGGAGGTTCAGATTATTTCTTTTTTATTGCGGGGGGCTTCGCCCCCCGAGCCCCCCTGGTGGGGGGCTTCGCCCCCCCGTCCCCCCTTTTTTTGGTTTTGTAAGTATGAGGATGTGTAAACAATTGATTACAAATACTAAGTATTTAAAGACTACGCCATTCACTCCGCCCTAGCTTCGAAACCTAACCAATCCACGTCGGTTTTACCCTGGTTTACTTGAACATTTTTTTTAACCAATCACCCTGTTGTTCAAATGTTTTGCATGTTGTTATTAAAATGCCTTTTTAAATGAAATTTCGGACATGATAAAAGTAGGCGCAGTGAAAATTGACAGTTCGAGTAGTAGGGAAAACAATATTTATTACAATGAACATTAGGATTAAAAATGATATTTCAATTACACGTAGCATCGACATAGCATCGATGGTAACCTATTGAAGTTTCGAAAATCCCTTATCCGATTTTCACTTGTCCGACAATCGTTCTTCTGGTTATTGATATAAGGGAAAATTACATTTCCGATTTATGAAAAGGTGGTTACGAAATCGATTGTCAAATAAAAATGTTGGCAACCGTTGTTCTGGTTACTGATATAAGGTAAAATGACATTTCGATTTCGCTTAGCATCGGATTTATGAAAACATGGTTAACAAATCGGTTGTCAAATAATAAATTTGGCAACCGTTCTTCTGGTTATCGAAATTAGGGAAAATGTTGATGTGGGATAGAAAACGAGGACCATTTCAAAAAATATGGTAAACAATGTACATGGATTATAAAAATTCGAGGAACCGTTTTCGGACAAGTGAAAATCGGACAAAGGATTTTCGAAAGTTCAATAGGTTACCGAAAGCGGTAGGTAACCCTGCAGGGTAACCTGTTGAACTTTCGAAAATCCTTTGTCCGATTTTCACTTGTCCGAAAACGGTTTCTCGAATTTTTATAATCCATGTACATTGTTTACCATATTTTTTGAAATGGTCCTCGTTTTCTATTCCACGTCAACATTTTCCCGAATTTCGATAACCAGAAGAACGGTTGCCAAATTTATTATTTGACAACCGATTTGTTAACCATGTTTTCATAAATCCGATGCTAAGCGAAATCGAAATGTCATTTTACCTTATATCAGTAACCAGAACAACGGTTGCCAACATTTTTATTTGACAATCGATTTGGTAACCACCTTTTCATAAATCGGAAATGTAATTTTCCCTTATATCAATAACCAGAAGAACGATTGTCGGACAAGTGAAAATCGGATAAGGGATTTTCAAAACTTCAATAGGTTACCATCGATGCTATGTCGATGCTACGTGTAATTGAAATATCATTTTTAATCCTAATGTTCATTGTAATAAATATTGTTTTCCCTACTACTCGAACTGTCAATTTTCAGTGCGCCTACTTTTATCATGTCCGAAATTTCATTCAAAAAGGCATTTTAATAACAACATGCAAAACATTTGAACAACAGGGTGATTGGTTAAAAAAATGTTCAAGTAAACCAGGGTAAAACCGACGTGGATTGGTTAGGTTTCGAAGCTAGGGCGGAGTGAATGGCGTAGTCTTTAAATACTTAAGTATTTTTAATCAATTGTTTACACATCCTCATACTTACAAAACCAAAAAAAGGGGGGACGGGGGGGCGAAGCCCCCCACCAGGGGGGCTCGGGGGCGAAGCCCCCCGCATTAAAAAAGAAATAATCTGAACCTCCCCTACCTTAACCTGGATAGGTTCGTTAGGTACCTTTTATCCCTTAGAGCGGAAATAGAAGCCCCGCGCAGCGGGGCTTCGTCGACCGGTTCCCAGGTCAAAATTGCTCACTTAAAATTCTTTGGACAACAGGGCGAATTATTTAGTAATAGTTAAGTATAAGGAATAAAAAAATATTTTTAAAGTTAGTTAAAGGTAGGTAATCACTTTTAGTACATTAAATAGTAGGAACATCACCATTATGCACAATAATTTTTTCGATACATATACATAAGACACGTAAATCATTAGGACAAACAATATTTAGGAACAACCAAGTTAGGATTAACAATTTCGGCATAACAAAAATATGCGCAACAATGTTTATGCCATTCATTTTTCGGCGTAAAGTTATTATGCGACAAATTTTTCGGAATAAAAACATTATACCACCCGATATAGACCCCCTCCCGGGGCAGATCCGAGTCGGATAGGTTAGGTTAGAAGACTAAGTCGGGAGCTTTGCTTTTTTTTGCTTTTGGAGTCTTAGTCTTTTGATATAATGGGAAAATTAATATCTCGGTCTGAATACTTGACGCCACAAAAAGTAGTTGGCAAATAATACTTCGGGATTTTAACAAGTGTTTATTCGAAATAATGAATTCGATTGTTTGATAGGGGGGGAAATAATACTTCGGTCAAAATACTTTATGCCAAAAAAAGTAGTTGGCAAATGATACTTCGGAATTTTTACGAGTGTTGATTCGAATCATAAGCGAAATAAAATTGCTGCTAATTGAGAAAGGGGGTAAATAATAAGCAGGGAAACGTACT
>JALPQI010022074.1:0-21931 GCA_025490895.1 Thaumatotibia leucotreta
GTAAGTAAAATTAAAAAAAAAAACCCTTAAAAGAAGCTACCGATCTTAACCGTCCCGATTGGGTCCCGACGCAAAGGTGTCCATCACTTTGCACTTGTATATTTTTTAAACCGTGACAGCAAATGATAAACACGAGACTATCATGAAATTCATGAACCTACTTGTGTGTGTAAAATATCATACTAGAAACCGGCTAAAGAAAACTAATAACGGTAAAAAACAATGGAATACAAGCGCCTAACTTTTCTAGCGCATTAGGCATTATTTATCTGATATTATACAGGGTGACTTCAAATTGGTGATACAAAATAATAAAACATGCATTTATTAATAGTTTTGAACAACTTTTACTAGGCGACCAAATATGAAAACTCAAGAAAAAAATTGATTTTAGTCAACCTATCTTAGTACATTTCTATGGAAGTTTCAGTTTTTTTTTTAGTTTTCATATTAGGTTCCATAGTAAAAGTTGTTCAAAGCCATTAATAGATTCATGTTTTATTATTTTGTATCACCAATTTCAAGTCACCCTGTATTTATCAGATATTTTACTATAAATAGTAAAATGCATACACAAATCACATCATCAGCTAATCTCAATCCACTTATGGACATAGGTCTCTTCTACCTATGCATATGAACGGCCTATAATCGCCATCCTGGGCAAGTGGATTGGCGAACGCAGTAGTATGTCCATGTCTGCTGTAATGACGCTACTATCCATCATCAATCTTTAATAAATTAATGGTCAGTAATGCACACTTCAATCCCTTAATTGACACCTGCAGGCAGAATCGGAGTAGTGACAAATGTATTTTACTGCTGTCACTACACGGGTAAGTAAAATACAGACTTAAGTTGGTGAATTCAGCTACTTCTTGATGTTTTAGCAGACGTTTGAGTGCAGCGAATGTGGACGTCGGTCCGTGCAGTCTTGTGACGTTGCTCCAATTCTGAAGTTGGGCGAGCACCGACAAACGCGGAGCTACGACGAGTGTTGAGTGGAGAGGAGAGTCACTTACTCGTATTAGTAAAAAATAGACCAATAGACCAATAGAGATGAGACCATTTCGTAGCACCTTTTCTTTTTCTTTGGTATACTGTCATATTTACTTCGTCCTTTAATGTGTGTCAGTGTGTCATGAATAAATTATTTTCTATTCTAATCTTATTTTCTACCATTAAAACAAAAAGACACTGTATATTCATTTAAACTTTCACGATCTTTCAGGCAGACTCTCTGTCTGCCTGCGACCAAATCACCCCGTTCAAGGTTTTCCGTGGCTCGTGGAACACCCTGTTTATGATATAAATCAAACATTCCTTTTATTAATCTGAATTTCTCAGTTGATTGATTCAACACCCTAAAATCTTAAAAAACTACCATTCTAAAACTTCAAGAAGAGTGTAGAAATCGGGGCTATTTGCAATCTGCCCACCAGCTCGGTCACTCTTGAGTGCCTCAGTAACTAAAACATGGATCTGGCAGATTGCTACTACATTAACGCTACTTCCATAATGACAACTAGATTACAAAGGCGTGATTTGAGGTGTTTATTCAAATTTGCCTTGCCCAAGTTGCCTTCTCCATACAATTATCCCTCAATGTCGTGAACACAATTTCTTCGAATGCCTAAGGCTGAGACGGTCAGCACTTGGACATCGTCGATGCGACAACACACGTACACACTACGTCCATATCCAACACAGACAAATTCCGTTCCAAAATCGAACTTTGCGTACTGTCTCTTAGACTGCAAAGTCGCGAGGAATTTCTCAGGCTGTGGCAGTTTCAGCTACAGTATGTACACACATGATGGCCTCTTAAATAACGTACTTAGAAGCTTGTTAGGGCAAAGTTTATTAGAGACTCCTTTATGCTGAGTTCCTGGTCTAAGTGAGATGTTAAGTTTAAGTTGGGATTAAGTTAAAGGTCCTGTCAGCCCGAGGCTTTCTTAAACTTATAGGTTTCGCCGAATTTAGTGGGGACACGATTTTTATTTTAGCTCACTTTGGCATGGTCCTGAGAAACCTCTCTAGGATTTAAGTTCGTGGATGTTCACAAAATATTTGGAACAGTGGGATAGAATAAAATGTCGCAGTATTTTAGACATTTTAAGACTTAGGACAGTATGAACCACTTATTTTCTTTGCAAAAATACTAGATACCTACTTAGTATTATAAACGTTTGAGATTTACAACGTTTTGAACTCATAATATACATATATTTTTCACACAAAGTAGTAGTAGTAAAATTCTTTATTGTACAGAAAGAAAACATTAAATTCATATGAATAAAAGTCATGCATGTCTAAAAGCAAACTTATCCCTTCAAGGGATCTCTTCCAGTTAACCTTTGAGCAGATGAGAGGAGAAAATGCAAAGTCTCTTTTTTATTATTTCAATTTGTAATAAAAATAAGAACATCAAATAATTCGACAATCGTTTTTCTCAATGACCATGCAATTTCCCAAACACTGAAAAAGTAAATAATTATTCCGTACTTAGATACTTTTCTTGCAAACCCATTGTTTCTAACAAAAGACTAAGCCAAACTAATGATCAAACTCTGTCATTAGCCAAAAATGCACTGAAAGAGTCAGTTTTACTACTTCGCAAAATGACTCAAGTGCGTTTAAAACGGGGTGAGTTAGGTCGTTTTGTTAAATAGGCTGGCCCATTCTTCAAGCGCATCTTTTGTGTGCCCCTTCACCCGGGGTAATAAATTTGTTACACGTTGGGGTGAAAAGAACAAGTCATTTCAATGTTCGTCTTAAGGGTTTTAATGGTGGGGTAAGAAGGGATTATGAGTGGGAAGTAAGAGATCACAATAGATAATTATGCGTGTAGAACTGAGTTATAAATCCGATGTGTGTTACCGTGGAAAAGCCTCTTCTCTGGTTAAAAGTATGTAGTTGCAAAGTGCAGTATTAATTTTTTTTCAAGCTTAACTCTCTTTTACAAAGACTCGTGAAAAATAGTTTTGGCTAACTACTCGTTAAAATAAAACTTTATAAGTACCTAAGTAGGTACTTATGAACAAAAACTGTTTTCACCGATTATATCCCGACGTACCGAACATTTTAAAGGATTCGTGGTCTGTGAGTAACTCGCAAGATTCGCAGTACATAGTTCGATTTAACAAATATACGCGATATAATCCGTTAAATAGTTTTATTTCATGAGTGACTATCGCAGTAACCGTAGAAAATATTACCTAGGTACTTAATTCAGTAAATAATTTTAAATGTGTAAAACTTAGTATTACTAGTTTATAATGTTAATATTATCTCCAGAGTCTGGGATAACATTAACATTATAATAACATTATAATAAGTAAAAGGAACAGTGATCTCATTTGAAGAAACCAGTACCAAAAGTATCTCTACATATTAAAGTCAAAATATCTTATTATTGCAGTTCAGACTACATATTTGACTTTTTATCATTTCATTAAGTATACATAGATACCTACGAGCATAGATAAATATAATTACAAAAATTCCATAATCAACAATGTGTGAACTAACATACCTCATTGAATAAGTGAAAACTGCAATTCAACAAACTTTGTTCATCTTACTAACGACGTTACTAAAGTCCAAGATTAGGGAATGCGCGTTATTACCTGTGCCCACTGGTGGGCTGTTCCCACTCGCTAACGGCCTAACTTACACAATAACTTGGAGAGTACACCCTGACGTAGTGGATGTGGGTACAGTAGGCCCATATCACTTACCCTACCCAATGCTGGCCCCTTCCCACTCGGCTAACGGCCGAACTTAAACAATAATTGGGCGATCATAACCTGGTACATTAATAGACCCATGATATGTTCCCTGCCCACTGCTGCAAATGGGATCCACAATATCTGTACCTATTGCATTGAATTAGTTAGTAACTCAAATTACGTTAAGGTAGGTTAAGTTGAATTTGAAATGAAACTCCTGCTTTTTTTGAAAGTCGATAGAAGTATTATGAACTACTTACAGTGTGCTACTATGCGGGCTTTTACAAAAAATAATCATACGCATTACTAGCAATCGCTTTCAAGTATTAACATTTGAGAAATATTTAATTTTACCGTACAATTACGTTCATTTCCTCTGAACAATCAATGTAACGCGTTTACTACTTAGTTGTCAAACATTACGAGTGACTGCAATCTGTCAATGTCAAGTGCAAATTAACAATTAATTTTAAAGTACCTACTTCAAAATTAACTTATCTTAGAAAGTTAATTTACTTTTTCTCAAACATGCAATGAAATGTTGTCATTATGTTCGTCATAATAGGCTTTTAAGTATGACGTTGAAGGCGGATGACCTCGAGATAATAGTAAAGGATTTTCATACGAATTTAACGGCCTAGGCTGGTAAGTAATTTTTTTTAAACATCGCGTCGATTTTCATGAACAGGCTAAACAGCTAAATTCTGTTTTTTTGATTGTCGTATTTTTTATTTCATTGCATATGTTTGACAAAAGCACTTTACATGCCTCGCCGTGAAATGGGCTTGCCGGCTTCGTATCACTGTTCGGTCTCACTACGTTCGGCCGTCCATACCTACTCAGCCGATAAGCCTATCTGTCCCGGCGTCTGCAGTAATGTACTAATAAAATTAGAATATTGACTCAAATAATGCTCACGGTTTGGCTAAAAAGCCAACACACTGTAGAACACTATCCATCGCAAACCTACTGTTCTTGTCTGCAGTGTGTAAGGTGCGCCAACAGTAAACAATACTCCTCTGTAATGTCGGAATTGAATATTAAGATAGGTAGAAGGGAAGGTACAAATAGTTCCCAACTGGAAGTAATCAAGGGATTTATGTTACAGCGGTGATGGGACATGTTATCGCTTAGTTTATGATGCAACGCTATTACGATCGGGTATCGAGATTTGGTAATGTAGGTACAGACGTTTTGTAGAGTATGTGATAGTAACCCTGCCTAGAAAGCTGTGGGTGGAGATCCTGGTGAGGGTATTTTTTGTGTGTTCATCTTTATATTTGTTTCTTAGTCATGGTTTGTAATGATCTAATTGATGTATATTTCCAATAATAAAATATTGTTTGAGTTTGACATGGTTCTAGCCTCGTCCTGCCCAATGTGATTTAAAAAGGACATATTTGATTGTTTAGAACAAAAGAAAAGCGACTAGATTTTCAAACTCATTAGGTTTCAATTTCAATAGCTCAAACTTAGTATACGGGCAGGACGAGGCTAGACTAGCCTCAGGTTCCAATTGGTTGACCATACTTGTCCTTGTTACGTTATATTAGGGTATTTTTATGAAAAAATTATATCTTTAATTTCCGCGGCTGCTGATCTAATCTAAAACGTTTTTATTCGGTTTTAGTAAGTATGACTTAAAACGGGATTTTATAAATGAATTATGGTGTTTTGGGTTCTCGATATATTCGCCACCGTTGCAAATACCATCATCACGGAGTAACCGAACCATCTAATTCAGGCAGTAGGTACATTCGGCTTAGCATAGGATTATTGCGACAACATGTCGCCGCAAGATAGTCTTATCATCCCTCTTTTATTCATATATTTAGTAAATAATGGAAAATCTATCTCGCGGCGACATACTGACAATCAATTATGTGCTAAGCATACATGACATGTTAAAAATACGAGTACCCCGCTTACAACCGTACCAAATTCTGTGAAACGTCTGCTGCAAATCTAAAATAATCCCCACCCCACCTCGGACATAAGGTGATCTTGGTCGTTTTTCTTTGGTATATGACATCTAATATTTCTAAAATAATCCATTAAATTCCTGACCAACAACCTAGAGATTTGTAGCCACACATTCTATACAAAATTATGCCAAGTAACCCAGTAACAAGAATAGCGAAGCCTATCTCGTCTCGTCTCATCAATAATTACGTGCGAGCAGCTCGCCCCGCTACTTGCCGGACTCGTGGTCACAACTTGTACAACTTGCTGCAACTTGCTCATATATTTGCGTTCTGGCACGATACTGGCAACACTGCCAGTACTTTGACTTGGACTATGACATCACCATTATTCCTTGTGGCCATGGATTATACGTTAGGTTAGCTTAGGTTTCATCTCTGGAATTTTTCCGTTCTTCACCTACTACAGAGTCAAATCACCGATTTGAACGCAAGCAGCATTTAGAACATTCCGAGTATTTTCATGAATTTTACATCGTTTCATTACTGATAAGCTGGTTTCGATCTACTGCATTATGACATCAACTCGACAGTTTGTTCTCTCACAAGTCCTTGACTAGTTCAGCTTTTAAACACAACACTACGAAAAGGGTCTAGTGCTAGTTTTTTCATTTTTCTGCTAGTTTTATCGCTGTTTAACTTTAGCTGCATATACTATTTGTTTTAGTTTTATCTTTTAATATATAGACAAAATAATCACGACCTTCAGTCATAAAGGAACGACCGCAGGGAGAGAGAGAGCCAAGCTGAGAAAAGTCCAGCAAAAACTCAACTAGGCGCGACGACTGTCGGAGTGCATATATATTATATCTCTTTTAATACGTCCAAGTTCTTATACTGAATATAATTAAGCTGTGGGCTAATCCGGCCCGTGCGGCAGAGTTTACAATTTGCTATTTAATCTATTTTGGATCTTTGCTGAGTTTGCTCACGAGGTGCACTCCAACTTCGTAGGTATAATCACGTTATCGATACATTGGTTAGCTTTGATTTGAGTCTAATCTATCCCCCTTCTTGGTACACTGAAGGATATAATTTGGGATAAGGAAAGTCCGTTCAGTCAAACATAATGTAAGTAGGCGATACCTACTGCGGCACCAATTGAAAATGTAATAGCTATCAGATATACCTTCATGTATTTTTTAAATTAAAAAACAATGTATGAAGACATTAGCATAAGTTTTTTACGCAATGACTGAAAAAATCGTAAAAAATCGTAGTGGTAACAGATCTCTTTGGACTTTTTTAAATTCTGTTAGTTTGAAAAGATCATCAGAATATTGTTCCTATAAAAGAAAAGTACGTTCAAGGTATTTGAGTCGTATTCAAGGAATACGACTTAAATAGGAGTAGGCACTTTTAAAATAATATAGCACGCATAATATACGCACATATAGTAAATCGCTGTTGAATGCACTTATATACCTACAGCACAACAACAGTGCAATACTAAAGGAAAACATACCGACCAACCGGCCCATTAATTTACCTAAGATGCTCTAAACACCTATAATACGTTGCCGACCCCTGACTTCCTACAAGTAATCTCCGTTCTGTTCTTTCAATTTAAACTCATTTCGCACCAGAATAGCGGGAATGTCTAAAGTGCCGGGCAGGGATGGGCAGCCGCGGTCAGTTTACCTAAGACGGGCTCAAAACACTTTGCGCCGTCGTTACCGACCCCTGACTTTGTATAAGAGTTACTTCTGACTATACAGCGTGTGTTGGTATGTAAATAATTTGGTAGGTTAAATAATACTGTCTTTTGAAATGTATAATAACGATGCCTTTATATTACTTAAATAACAGGTATGACTAGGTAAGCCTATTAAAGATTATGACAAAATGGTTAAAGCAATTTTGCGACACGTTTTTATTATGTATGTACAGTTGTATGTAAGTAGTGACGTGAAAATCATCGTGTTTCCGATACAGACAGACGACGCTTTTCAATACAGATGTCCATCCTAAATTTTCGACCTCACATAAAGTATCATCATCATTATCAACCTATGATAGTCCACTGCTGGACGTAGGCTTCTCCTATTAACTATACGTATAAACGCATTAGGAGGAAAATACCAGAAAATCGCCACGCTGGGCAAGCGGATTGGCGATCGCAGTAATGTGTCCACTATGTTGACGCTGCTGCCCATCATCAATCTTTTATCAAATAATGATTCAGTGACACTTTAATCCCTTAGTCGACACTTACGACACCCGCAAGAGGAGTTGGGGTGGTGACAAACGTATTCTTATTGCCGTCACCACTCGTCGCAGACATAAAGTATACCACTACCAAATCTCGCACTAGCGCGTAAAAAGCACCATCTGTCCTGTTTTTTTTTATATTATTACCAACACGCTCAGTCTTTCCACACCCTGTATACAGGGTAGGCACTGGGCAGTACACACACGGAAACTTAACGCAAATACCGTCCGAGAACAATTTCTTAATCGCCCATAACTCCCGCTCGGAGTTAGTGTCAACTACATTTGCTGTTGTGATTAAAATTTGAATTGAATTAAGGAGGGACGTAAAAGGTAAGGGTTGAAATGGCTATTGGACATTGGGCAGGGGAGTTTTGTGACCAATTGCTTTTCTCAAACCTGGAACAAAATGTTGTCATTACGTAGGTAGGTATACAACGTGTTACACCTACTGAAAACCTTGAACGGGGTGATTTGATAGATTATACTGAACAACTTTTACTATAAGGAGCCAACGCATAAATCTCAAAATAACATTTGGCTCTTTCATACAAAACGTCGTGATCGATCGGTCAAAATGTATGAAAAAGACAATATTTTTTTAGATATCGTGATTCGCCCCATAGTAAAAGTTGTTCAGTATAGCCTACTGAATCACCCCGTTCAAGGTTTTCAGTGACTCGTGTAACACCCTGTATAATACTCTCATCTCATCTAGTTAATAACTTCCTAACGTCCTAAAACCCCTTTTTTATCTAAAGCTGCCATGTTTGCCTGTAAAAGCATATCGATACCTTTAGGCTCAAAGGGCGTAAACGCCAAATTGCCATTTTACAGGAGAAGCAAAAAAAGAAAACTATTTTAGAAAAAAAATCATAACTTCTTTGTTTTTTGGCAGAATAACTTAAATTTTGGCCAACGTACTTGAATTTTTAAGATAAACATTTTGAATGTCAATCATTTAGGATAAATGAATAAATAAAGAAAAAGGGTGTGTTATACTCCCTTAACTTTTTGAAATAATGGCGTTTACGCCCTTAAACTTCACATAATATGCAAAGAATGTAGGGAGTATTGGTTACTAAACGTTTGAGTTTTGGTCTAAATGGGGCGTATATCACAATTACCATAGTTATAATCGGTCTTATAAACTCATTCATAACATAGGCAATGCTCTTAATGGGTGTATAATACACCGTGGGATTAAAAAAAATACTTACAATCAATTAAAAGGTTGCTGCTTTTATTAAAAAAAATGTCTACACTGACTTTGCTGTTGCTGATTATATTTTTATTTTATGTCTAGGGATAAAAACTAATGTTAATGGCGTTATTGGACAATTAAGCTACTACCAAAACCCAGATTAAAATGCGATATGAAACCAGTAAAACAAACAACAAGTCATCATAAATTAAGAGTCAAACTCTTGTCGGCGTAACTGATGAATGTTACTGTCTCCATCTAACTCCGTCTAAAGCCACCTTCTTGACTTCCTTGTATGACACAACATCTACTTTCTCTTTTATTTGTTTCATGTAACTTCCTCTAGGTCTCCCTCTTTCTCGTTTTCCTTCAATCCTTCCTTCTATTATGTTTTTTATCAAAGCGTCATGTCGTATTAGGTGACCAAACATTTTCCCTCTCCTATTTTCTATTATTTTTAGCAAACTCCTTTTTTCGTTCACTATTTTAAGCACTTCTTTATTTGTGATATTTTTTGTCCAACTTATCTTCTCCATTCTTCTCCAACTCCACATTTCAAAGGCTTCCAGTATCTCTCTGTCCTTTTTCGTCATGGTCCACGCCTGATACCCATATTATAATGCTATATTCCAGATAAAAGTTTTGATGAGCTTCTTACAAACAACAATTAATAATGACAACATCTTTATTATATATATATATATATATTTCTTTCAATAATATCCCCTAAACGCAATGTAAGGTACATTTACTCTCATTTAGTATTATTTTTACTTAAAATTACCAACACATACATGTTAACTACTACTTAAATCAAATATAACAGCATGCTTTTAGAAGACTAATAATCACAAATCTTTATCTTTTGTTTTTTATAAAACCTATAGACACAACATAAGATCTTTTACTCTCACATAGCATTTCTTTCTTTTATAATTACCAACAAATAATAAAATTATGTAGATATTAATTACATACTAAATGGAATAGAAGACTTTTCAAATACTTAATCATTAAATTATATTTATGTTTAAAACGCACAGAACCAAAAAATATAACTGTGCGTACTGCAAATAAAAAATGTCGACTGAAATTGAACGTACACCAATTGAACATACACAATGTCACCCATTTTTATCACATTATCTGTCTATACTTTTCTTTTCACACTTGCAACATACGCCAGTATACAGGTAAGTATACATAGATTTAGAATGTTGGTCATTCGGTTCTATACTGTAGGTTTACTAACACAATAACTGTTCATTCTTACTTTATAATTGGATAACGACAATGAATCATTACTATCGTATAGGTAAACAGTACGTAAGCAGTTTTACAAATAATAAAATAACTTAGCGAGCCTAAAAGACATAATTTGTATATTTCTTTGGGCGTATAAGTCAAAAAGTTTTGTTATCATAGGGTGTAAGAGGCAAAACATTACACAATTCCGCGGCGTACACACAGACCTTACTAGTAACCTGTTAAAGTACTAATGCGATACGCCTTAAAATAAACAGATACCAGCATAGAAATAAACATCTTTAACCGATTTACAGTACCGGACTCATTCAATAAATGCTCCGAAAACAGAATTTTGGTCGGAGCTCTAAAAAACCTATCCCACGACATTAACATTGATTGACATATTTTACATTAATTTATCACATTAACCATACAGTTCCATTTCAATGAGTACCAACTAATCGCGGTAATCGAAGATTATCACATTACCTACTTAACAATATTGTAAAAAAAGACTTACCTATTATTTCGTAAGAGTTATTAACCAATAATTCATCCAATCTAAATGATATAATCTGTAATAACTTCTACATATTATTATTATTAGCTACCGTTTAGACAACTACTTATCGCTGACATTATGTACAGGTAGGTATTGTTACATGAAAGTGGGTAATGAGTTTATTAAAATAACTATTTTATAAACGCACCATCGAATCCCATCCATGTAAATAAACACCTTCTTTTAATTATTATACCTACTACAAAATAGGTAAGTCTAATACAAACTTATCAACTTACCTTAGAAACAAACGACAACGGGCAGCTAACATCTTTTCGTCGCATGAATACTATCTCGCTTGCACATAGGGTTATCAGCGAGGCGCAGCATGCCTACTACGTTAGGGCGTATGAGTCATTTTAAAATTTACAATGCAAAGATACGGGCGTATGAACCTAACTTAGCCTACTAGAGTCATACTACCTAAATTAAGTAGCATAATTTCTACGTCGTATGAGTTTGTTTAGTTTTGTATGATAAACATTTTATAACAACTTGGTTATAAGACCTCTTTATTTTTTTTATTACTGAACTTATTACCTAAATAAACAAAAAAATGTGAAAATGAATCAAATACGCCCCTTGCTTTTAAAAAATCTCCTAGAAATACGTGAGTCGTATATGCCCTAAATTGTCGAATTGCGTTGCTTTAACTACACATATCGATAGAGAAAAAAAAACTGAACAAAACTGCATTAAAAACTCATTTTGGCCAAAATGGCGTTTACGCCCTTTGAGCCTAAAGGTATCGATATCAGAGATTTAGTGAATTTTCATTGGTAAGTATAACATTTGATATTTAGAAATTATGTTGACATTAGCTAGTGTGTCCCGGACATATTGCCTACGTTTTAGAAATTCGGTATCTTCAGCTAAATGTAATTCGTTGAAAATAGGACGGTGTCTCAAGAAGCTCACACCAACGTCCGATCAGTCCCATGCTCCAAGAAACCAAAGAAATACCAGGTCTCTTACTGTTATCTCTGATTATATCTGATATAGCCTACTGCTCGAGAAGATACATTGATGGTGACAAGAGACCTGTGAATTATGTCATTAAGCACATGTCTGAAAAACGGCTTGCTCATTTTTGATAACCTAGTCCGTGAAGAGTCGGCCAATTTTAGATAATTTTAATTTTTAACTGTTTATTTTAATAATAATTACATTTATTACAATAATAGACTTAACTACTAATCTTAAATTAAAAAGATTTTTTGAGTTAAGGAGTCTGGATTTACATAATTGTACATATTTAACATTACTATAATATAATACAATGTTGAGATCTCATATTATTATCTATTACATTATATATTTGGATCGGCATTCTGCTCTCTTATTCTAAACAGGTATTTTTTGACAATATTTTTAACTTGGTTCCTATTTTTACCCTCTAGAGAGGTTAATAAATCAATTGGAAATCTATTCAATATGCGTGGCAACATGCACCTCCATACTCTTTGGCCGTATTCATTGTTTGTCTTATCAATTACATATGTTGGGTTATTTTCAAGGTTACGTAGGCGCGCAGGCCGCGTTTTTTTCTGTAGTTCAATTATATTGTTATGGTATTGGGTTACAATTGCCAAGTCTACCTTTTCAAGGGAATGATGATACCTACTCGAATTATTTTTGCATCGTTCTTGATATGTTGTCCTTTACTTGTTATAATTTGCTGTATGTTGTATGGTAAGTAGGAACTAGGATATGCAGGTAGGTCGTACACTTATTTACCTTCCATTCGTCTCCTAGCATCTAATCTTTACAGATTGTCCTATTCCGTAGATGCAGATTTATGCGCAGACGCAAGGTGCGCTGATTGCATCCGTCTCCGTCGCCCACGGCGCCACAATTGTGAGCTGAAACAAGTACCTATAAATATAAAATTTAAATATCTTGTGACATCTTTTGTCAGCCTCCGTAGCCTAGTTGGTAGTGACCCTGCCTACGAAGCTGGAGGTTCCGGGTTCGAATCCCGGAGAGGGCATTATTTGTGTATTCATTTATCACAAATATTTGTACCTTTGGTCATGGCTGGCTTTGTATTTAAGTATCTATATGTATCTATCTATTATATATATCGTCGCCTAGCATCACAAGCCTTAATTGAGCTTACCGTAGTAGGACTAGGTTGGTTTGTGTAAGAAGTCAAACAAATCTACCTAATCCCACGGTAAGCTCAATATTATTTGAGTGGCTTGTAGTTCACGTGGGTACCAAGCGACGATATATTATATACCTTAAATATCATCGCTTGGTCTGTTATATAAATAGCTACTTAAAGACCAGCCACGACCAAGGAGCAAGTATTTGTGAAAAATAAATACACAAATAATGCCCTCGCCGGGATTTGAACCCGGAACCCCCAACTTTAGGCAGGGTCACTACCAACTAAGCTACGGACACTGACAAAAGTGACAACCAAAAGACAAAAAGACGAAGAACGAGAAGATTCAAATATCAATCATCGGTCAAAATACCTATCGGTTTACCCTGTCGGAAGTTCTGAACCATACGTCGTATTTAGAACCTCCTCCTTTTTTGAAGTCGGTTGATTAAGGAAACTAATCGAATACGACACAAGATACCCTACCTTGTTAATGACAAGGCACATCTCAGTAAAGTTTGTATATATGAAATTACTGTCCATGGCAGACTCCTTCGACCGTAAACGGCCATCGGAACACGCAGCCGTAGCCCTCAAACGACGGCACTTCCGGTCTCCAAGACTTCCACTTCCGCCCCTTTGACCTGCCTGTGTCCAACTAATTACAACCCCATCTCCATTCATCTTCAAATCTCCTTATCTCCAAGTGCTAAAGTTTAGAATAGCTTAATGTAGCTGCAATTGGAGTAATTACAACAACACACGATGCTAAGACGTGTTTTTGCGGATGATGAGTAGTTTATCAAAGGAGGTTAAGGTTTATAATAGCATGGTGTAGATGTAGAAGATATGCCTAAGGCATTGGTCAGTTGCAGGAAATGTCTAAGACGGGTTCGGCTGTTTGCAGCGTGAAGCGATAAGCGAGTTTAAGGCCTTTGCATGAGGGTTAGCGGATTATTAGTTTTCTGGATTTCTTGTGTAGGTTTAACTTTCGAACATGGTCGTGACACAAGGCACTGGTCTCACCGCGAGCTACTAAGCTATAAACTGTGGGCTATAAACACGAACAAAAGATACGCACTCCCGTGTAAATAAAAGAGACATGGCGATACTCGCCCAGCTATCAGCTATCACCGCCGGGCGAGTATCGCCCAACTGTCAAACTAAATAAGAAATAGGTACACATTAACTTAAAACAAAAACTCTCATGAGTCTCATTCATACTACAATTCCTATTCTGAAATATATTATTTTATTAAAATGTATCTTTGTCGCACTATCATAGCGATTGGCTCTTGAGGAAGCTTCTCATATTCGGACCGAAACATATCGAGGATTATTTGAATTAAAAACCGTATTTTGTTTTCGTAGTCGAGTTATCTTACTTAAGGTGCATGCAGACCAAAAGAGCATTCGCTGTTATATCCCCCACTCTACAAAATCAACGAATCACGTTTCGTGTAACAATAGAATTTTTTTGGTCTGCGTGCACCTTTACGAAACTAAAGTTTCCGGATTCCAATTCCGGTGAGGATATCTATCTGTATTTATCATATAGATGACTGTGTTCCTTAGCCATGGTTGTAGTATTTTTTGTATTGACGTATGTATCTATTTAAATATTATATTATTATAGATAAGTACCCATAACATACGCTTCAATTGAGCTTATCGTTGGACTAAATAAAAGGATCATGGGCACTTTACTATGGAGTCTGGTAACCCCCTTCAATACCTATGAAATCTATGCAAAATTTTACACAAAGGACAATGAGTAATTTTGGTACCCCCCCCCCCTCTCAATACTTATGAAACCTATGCCAAATGATAGCTTCAATGCTGTACCAAAATTAGTCCTTTGTGTAAAATGTCTCTTTAATTTTAGAAATAAAAACTCTGTTTGTCTTTATCATTGCACGCCACCAGAAAATTCTCTCATACGCATAACTTTAAATGTAAAACGAAATCTTAAGCCCAGATTGTTTATCCCAGCCCTTTTCCGCTCAAATTCTCCAGTTACAAGTATATACGGTAAGAATGTTGTTGGCACCCAACCTCTGCCGTAAACTTGCACTTCTGATCGTTCGGAGCAATTTTAAAATTGGCAGTTGCTTCGACCGCGTTATGGAATGGCTGTGATCGCGTCATTATGGGATATTCGTGGAGATAGGTGTTAGCACGTATTTATTGGATGAAAATAGCATATCTTATGGTTATATAAAAATCTATTACATGCCTTTGAAAGTTGGATCAGTTCAATTGAATTGTTTCTTTGCAATCAAGTAGATACAGTAAGGATGTGCAAATTGCTAAACATATTAAACAATTGTAACTACCAGGACCCAGATTGGGTATGGCAAAAAGCATGGGTGTGCAGAAAAACATACCTGAACCCAAATATTTTAAATTAGTATCAACTATGGTACTAATATAATACAAAAATAACTGTTACTTACTTATCCTTTCTACCCAAAGGTTATATGGAAGAAATCGCTCTTTAGGGCTGTCTTTTGTTTAGCTCTTGTTAATATGTTCATTTACCTACTATTTTGTCTTTGAGATACAATGAATAGTTATTGTATTCTAAGTATCCTTTGTAAGCGCAATTCTTAAAAAAAATGTACATTTCGATCACGTCTTCGATAAAAATAGGTAGACTAGTAGAGTCATTTATTATTTAAGTATCTATAATGTATGGACTTTTCCTTTTTTGTTACCAGATTCCTTAACATTGTAGGTAACAAAAAAGGAATGTTTCATACAAATATTATCGGACATTTTTGGAAATGTGTTGCATCTTGCTCAGCATCATAGACTGACCAGCCTAATAATTTTTATCAATAATCGAAGACGTGATCCAAAGTACAAACTTTGTAGAAATGCTCAAAAATACCTTCATAACAATTCAACCAACAGACGCCCATATTTGGCAACATGACATCACTTGAAACAAAGAACACTTTGACAGCTAGGTCTCCCGCGTCCCAAGTTATCCATGCACTCCCCAACCCCTTATCTCCAAGGCATAAAGTTCAGTTTGAGGATTGTGAGGGATGAGTTATCTGCTACCGTGTGGCGCCGATGAGTAATGGCGTGAGGTAACGGAACAGATGTGAGGACATTGTTGCTGGCTGTAAAAACGTTAGGCATTGCCACAGATGTCATATATACCATAGATCAAGCAAACGTATCTGCTTAGCGTGTCAAATGAACTCGGTTAAATCCAAAATTGTCCGTCTTTAATCGCAGCTTGCAGCTTTCGGGCGTCAAATTTTGTAAGTTAAAGTGAACAAAAACATTAATAATGCCTCCTTAAGTAATATTAATTGCAACAACACAAACAAATATGAATACTCAAGGGCCTGAGACATATTTAAAATCATAGGCAAGTAACAACTTCAGTACAAAATCTGACACACTCGGCCGCCATACAAATGAATGAACTTGTTTCTTCTATCCAAATCTAATTCTGTGGGCATTGCCATGTTATAGTTATGACGGCACCATTATGCTTAGCACATGATTGGCGCGACAGTATCTCGAGACAGACTATCCGTCCCTCTTTTGTTAATATAGTTAGTAAAGGACGAAAGATATATCTCGCGGCGACATACTAACTCACCAATCCTACTAAGTCTACAGAGAGCCTGCCGCGAACTTCAAAGATCGCAAATCTTGAGCATCTGTCTCTGGCACACTAACGACGCATTCGTTGGACTGAAAGAGACACATGCCAGAAATTCACGAACTTCATGGTTCGTGGTAGACTTATAGTAATAGACAAAGCACCCAATGATGTACATTATTAATTTATTTTGATTTTAAGGGCCAATCAACTTTTCGATCGACACTTTTTTGTTCCGTAACGCAGGTGACAATTTCATTAAGTTTGTTAGAAAAAATGCTTATAAATTGTACACGCGTTATGCCTCTCACAAGTTCACGTCAATACATTTATGTTTCAACGGTTTTTCATTGTAAATATGTGTATAGTATTAATTGACGTACATTCGTAAGATCATGAAAAGTAACGCAGGAGACAGGAAATGTGTCGATCGAAAAGTTGATTGTCACTTAATTCGAAGTACATTCATTAATATTGAAGCAACTAAAGGCTGAGACGTGCATTTACGTGTATGCGTGTCATACGCGTTTGTAGCATAAGAAATGTCATAGAAGAGAGCATACACCTTGCACGCCCCGCGCACGTGCACGCCACGCAAGCAGTGTACCATCTAATATAACATTTACATACGTTACAACGCGCACGCCACTCGCACGTGCAGCGTGGCGTAGCCTTAAGAGTTTTGACAATGACCTCACCTCATCACAGGTATCTAGGTGATACTGACCCTGCCTATGACGCTGGATGTCCAGGGTTCAAAACCTGGCAAAGGGATATTATAATGATTGTGTGATGCTGATGACCAACGACGGGTGTTTGCTTCCGGATTGTGGGTGTTTCTCTGTATCTATTATGTGTGTCTTTATCTAAATACTCTTACTAGGCAAACATTTATGTACAATGCTGCCCTGCTAAGCATAATGGCGATATCTAAATATAAAATTTAATGCAAACATGCACCTTAAATTTCTATTGCTGACGATTCCATTTCCAAATGCCTCTCTCTATTTTTAAGATATCGCTATTTCGCTTAGCAAATAATGCAAGCTTTGCTTAGTGTAGCGGCTATACAGTTATCAAATTATTCTCGAATTAGGAAAAATATAAATATCTAAATATAGAGAACTAGGCTCTACGAAACATGTCGCGCGTAGTGACACGTGAGTTTAACCATTTAATCATAGAATGAATTGTGAAAAAACGAATCAAATTATTAACTAAATATTTTGATTTGTACTTTTATTTTTTTCCCATTAGTCACACTACTTCATTACATTCATACACTTTTTCTGTCCCTATGTCCCTTTGTACGCTTAAATCTTTAAAACTACGCAACGGATTTTAATTAGATTTTTTTAAATAGGTAGAGTAATTCGAGAGGAAGGGTTTTATGTAGATATAGTACCCATGCGAAGCCGGGGCGGGTCGCTAGTAATACTATAATAATATAAATTATAAATATTGGATGTCATATACCAAAGAAAAAACGACCAAGATCACCAACGTCCGAGGTGGGGACCTCGGACTTTGGTATATATTATGATATCCAATATTTATCATTTATTTATATTTATAGTTATTATGTCTAACAAAATTTTAAATTCAAATATAAATATTAAGGGAATCCATTTGTGAGGGGACAGTTGATCTGATATACCCTCCATACAAAGTACCTATATTTACTTTCTCTAAAGAGCGTTTTATTTGGTTACTTATTTCCTAATTATGTATCATTGTGATAATAAAATGAATTCGATGTTTCCGGGAAAATTGCTTGAAATGGCTTATTTCACACAATGAGCGAATAATATAATTATGTATTAATATCGCTTGTAATTATTAATAATTATATATATTAATATTAATTCTCTACCCACAATATAGAAGCTTAATATACTTCAAAAATCCATGACAATTTCGAAGAAACAGTAATTCTAATCAGCTAGCAAATTCCTAATTAGTTCCTCTCATAGTTTATTAGGATTTCCTTCTGTCCTTAAACAAGTAACAGTAAAATGATTAAACATTATCATATGTTACAAATATTCTATTTATTGGAAAAAATATATTCAGTGGTACGTCATACTAGAAAATGAAAAATAAAGCCTTAAAAAGCCGAAAAAATATATGTAACAGGCTTTATTATAGGCAATCACATGCAAAAGAACTGTAGGTGTCGCTGATATTAAAATCAAGAAAAATAAATCTGATTTTTTTTTCTACTTGTCCTACATCCTACATCCAAGATTTTTATTGGCGCTATTAAATTTTATTTCATGGACATTATACTCGTAGCAATTCCAATTATTGTTCCAGAAGTTCATGTGAATCGCATTAGCCAATGATGAAAAATTATGAAAAAAAATCATACCAGCTGAGAAAATAACAAAGACAGAAAGCTCAAATTTACTTTAAACAATATATTATGTCATGAGAACTCTTTAAAAAATAGATACTGTAAAGGTGGATTTAGACCAAACGAGCGAATGCTCATTCTATCCCCCACTCTACGAAATCAAGGAATTTCGACGAATTAGGTAAGTTTTGTGTAACGAACAAATTTCGTAGAGTGGGGAATAGAAAGAGCATTCGCTCATTTGGTCTGAATCTGAATCCACCAAAAGCATTTATTGAAAGGGCCGATTCTAACTCAAATGGCCAAAACGGAAGACCAACGCTAGCTCTGCTGGCAAAATGCTGAGTTTTGGTCATTTCGAGACAAAATTTCGTGTTTACTGTTTTGTTTTGTTTCTACTGTGTCTCGAATAAACTTTTTTTCTATCTTTCTTCTTTTGATTCTCTATGCAAACACAGCTGCGCTCTTTTTCAGTTTAGGACCTAATCTGAATCGCGATGTGTCAGTTCTATATGTCCGCTTTCCACTGCGAGGAACGGACTCATTAATGGCTCCGTTTCACGTTCAGCGCTCGCCAAGTGCTAGCATGCAGTTGACGGCTGTAAGTCACACCAGCGGTGTAAGTTAAACGGAGCCATTAATGAGTCCGTTCCGCTCGCAGTGGAAAGCGGGTAATAGAATAACTGAATAACTGTCAAAAACTGTCAAGCCGAACCTGAACTGAATACCATTTATGGGACCATGATAGCACCCCCCCCCCCCCCCCCCCCCTGACAGAATATTTACCTTTTACCTATTATTGTTGACTAATTAATATCGGACAATGCCTGTTGTAATAAAGACAAATAAATAAAAATAATAAAGAAAAAAAAAATTTATTGGGACCTCTTACACAAATCGACCTAGTCCCAAGGTAAGCTCAATTAAGGCTTATGATGTGGGTACCCGACGACGATTTATACTTAAATACATACATAGACAGCCATTACCAAGGAACGAATATTTGAGATAAACAAATACACAAATAATACCCTCGCCGGGTTTCGAACCCGAAACGTAAAATGATATTAAAACCATTCAAATTATGATTTTACCTTATAATAACTCGGGTGTTCCTGTCGCTGTGAGCCATTTGCTCACCTCTTACTCATTTTAATATAATTGTACACAATGTATTTTAAAATAAAGTTATAAAAATAAACGACATTACTTATAGTATAAGTACTAATGCGAAGTGATTCAGATGTCGCAAAATTATAATATACGGAGAAACTGATTCATGTTTCGTTTTAACAATATAGCCTTAATCAAACATAACTGAATTTAGCCTTAATCTATTTCCTTCCTATTTTAACCGACTTCATAAAAGGATGAGGTTCTCAATTACACTGTTTTTTTTTACACTCTCGGTCAAAGAAAATACCTACTTTAAATATGTATAATGATTTCAAATAAATGTTTAAAGGATAAATATAATCCAATTTAATATAAAAATATGTTAAAACATCCAGATTTTTTCATTGAATAAAAAAAACCAGTAACTTTACCGTCCGATAACTCCGTGGATATAAAAATAACAAGTCATCATAATTAAAAAGCCCCTTTATCCATACATTTTAACTCTTAAATTTTGTGTACTTCTGATATCTTTCGGTACTTGGTCGCCAGTCCAGCAGTTTCCGGCTCTATCGGCCATCTGATCTTCTAGCAATCAACAGTTCAATATCCACCTAATGTTATTCTAACATTCATCTAATTTTTATGAGGAGAATTGACATAATAGCCGCATCGCACATGTCACTATGTCGGATCAAATATGCCCCCTTTATAAAACTAGTGAGAGACCAATCCCTACCTTAAAATTGATCACCAAATTAAAGTGGATTTGAGCAGGACATATTGCCAGACATCGTGATGGCAGGTGGACCTAAATATTAACAGATTGGTAGCAGCTTTCAGACGGACGCAGTGCAGGGCGTCCGCCCGCTCGATGGGCGAACGATATTCGAAAGAGTTCGGGTAACTTTTGGAAAATGGCGTGGGAGCAGTGGCGTACAGGAAGGAAGGCATATTTATGCTCAGCAATGGGCGAAAAACGGCTAAGACGATGATGATGATGATCATAAAATTACGCCACTATACTTTTCTTTAGAAAACAACTTACAAGGAACGCCGACGGCTCGAATGAACAACAGAGTTACGAATGTAAGGTAGATAATAAAAGGGAAAATCACAAACATCTAAAAGACCAACACAAGTAAACTTATCCGGCTCCGCCCGTAACAAGACAATTACCGTTCCCGTGCAATTAGTGGCAGATCACTTTCTTCCACCTTAAAAAGATCACAAATCCTCACTCTTACCAACAGCACTTACTACCTTTCAAACAAAGTCAATCTCCCGCGCAATTCCAAAATATACGCAATCGGTAATACTTTTATAAGTACTTATTACCTTTTGGCTCGAGAAGAGTATAAGAAGGTGATTCTTATTATTTCTTCTCCCCTCCCGTTAATTAGGAAGAGTATTTTATTATAGCCAATTTGTTGTACCTGGCAGATTGCTCGATTTGCTCGGGAATTTTTCGCGTGAGGGGAAGACGTTGCAAGAAAATTCTTAATTAAATTGGAATGAGTGGCGATTTAAAATTGATTGGTTGGAAGTGAAGAATGTGGAAGTATAAACAGGGGGCCGTGTTGGTACGTTGATTGGTACGGTAAAGCACGGTAGCTTAGTCTGAAATTGTTTCCCATATCTGGCGCATTCACTTGTATTCTTAATTTTTGAGTTGATTTAATAAAAACTTTTTATTTTTTACGGTTACCTGCGACTACAAAGAATGACTGCACAGATGAAAACAGACGATGCAATATAATAGTGGACCAATTATATTGCATAAATA
>JALPQI010022075.1:0-15187 GCA_025490895.1 Thaumatotibia leucotreta
GGTGGCGGCGCGGGCGGACGAACCCGCGCTCGTCACCTCTCCCCTCACGCCTGCCCGCCCCCGCGTGCCGCGCACACATTGCTTCGTGAGATAAACTTCGGGAACAAGACGACTAATTTTTGACTAGAACGGCGAATGCGACCGATGCTTCCGCAAAATGTTATCGCAAATTGCCGCCTCCAGCCAGCGACGTATTACATGCGGATACGAATGATGTAGTGTATATATTATTAAGTACAGATACGTCTTTATAATATAAGTATTTCCTATGTTTACTTTTCACGTGGAATGCGGAAAACAAAAATATATTTCCTTGCCCAAGAGTTTTGTTACACCTAAGAGTTCAAACCTAATAGTGTCCATTCTGTCTGAGCTAGGGCATGCGGAAGTGCTTAGCGAGTAGTTATTACGTCAGCGCAACAGTTTTAATAAGTTTCAATATTTCCTGGTTTGCAGTGTCGTTAATTATTGTGACACGACTCGTGTTTATATTCTCAACGTGTGTATGTCTCCAGTCTGGTATGTCTATCAAATGGTATATTAGGTATTTGAAAATCTTGTTCAATCTTATAACGGGCGTCATCAATTTGGAAGGCACGCGTGTGTCGTGGCAGCGCTGAGACAAAGCACAGGAAATGTCGGAGCGGTCGGGCGTCGGTTTCCTGGTGCAGAGTGAGACAATATGAGTGCCAACCGGTTTCAGCTGAGCTCATTCGACCCAGCTACATCTTATACGTATGTTCGGCAACAACTTTGTAGGTACATACGAACGATTTCAAATTGATATCTTTTTTGTATAGGTACGTTATTGTCAGGTTAGACTATTGCAATCTGCCTTAATAATATGTGTTTGTGCTTTAAAGATCGTGTTCTGTGTCTAGTTATAGTTATGCATTGGACAGTCTAGATACATAATGAATGCTCGTTAATGATTATAGGCCAATTAACTAACATTATAGGTAGGTATTGTCGCATTTTAACGAGTTACGTAATCTTTTAATTCCTGTCTGTAACATTAATTATCTGGATCAGACGAGACGGCCAACGCTCCGTTTGTGTTGGTGAATATGTGCATGTTTAAATTAAACTTGTGTGTGCCCTGGCCGTCGTCCCACTACCGGTTCGAGACAGAAATATTCGGCAGCCAAGACGGAAGTGGCCTCGGAATCTTTACCTGTTGCTCCCTTCGCCTCCCGCCCGCCGCTCGCCCCGTCTCGCTTCTATACGGGCTCCGCTGGAGGCCTACTGCGGACATTTAAATTCGTTAACATGAAACATCTGTCTCTGTCGCTTCAATAAAGGTGTAATTGGAATGACAGAGACCGCTATTTGAGAAACGATTTTCGATGTTCGCTGTTAGCCCCCTGGACTCTGGCGGCACGCAGGCGTCTATCATGTTCATGGGACTTGAAGTTGTAAGCAGTAATTTGGAGTACAAAAGGCAGCGTTGTGTGGATCGTGTAAACTTAACGTGACCGTGACCGCAGAACATCTTGCTACGGAGCGCTTCTGGGAGTTAGCACTTTAGTGCCTATAAATCTCCGGCTCTTATAACAAAAATAGATAAACTACATAAACTTAATAGTTAACTTTTGAGATAATTTTAATTTGAAATTTTTTTTACTAAAGCAGATATCTATTCGGTTTTATAAGGACTAATCTTGGAATTAACATAGCTTTATGTAATTAAGGAACAGTTAAACTGACTTTTATATTAGTAGTTTGGTTTGATATTGAGGCCAAACCCAAAGTTACAAACTCCTTATTCATACCTACTGAGATAATGCAACGTTTTGTACAAATACTTTTTTATCAAATTACGTGCGAACGTAAATACATGCATTACATGATACAGTCTAAAGTGCATCAAACGTACCGGATATACAAATACTTAGGTTAGTATATTTTTAATGTGTCGAATATCTGTAGTACATATGTAATGTGGGTTGATAATCGTAATACATTGAATTAGAAACAAAATAAGAGAAATAGTTAAGCCGGAAATTAATATAGGTACGCGGGAAGAGGAAATTAGACAGCGACGGCCGTCAGCCACCGGAAGTAAGGGGGTTACAGGGAGGGACGCGCGAATCTCTGCTTCACTTCCGGTGATGGCCGCGGGCCGGAAAAGGAATGGGGCCACGTAGCGGAAGCGCGGACCCGTCGCCTCGCGTCCGCTAGATCTATTCCCACCGTGACTATACCTACTATCGTATGTTCTTAGAATGTTAGAAACTGGGGTATAATGTAACAAAATGTGCGGTTATGCACAAAGGTGATTAGGGCTGATTATCATTAGTCACACATATTATCCCATCACCACCATATTAAGGACCGTATCGAATTGTAAGTAGACAAGATAAAAGTGACACAACTTTAATATTAAGTAATATTTTGAAATAAAACAAAAAATAACTTAAAATATAACACTTTTTCTAGAACTATGTTCTACAGAGACTGCCATAAGACCCCTATTTAGCCGTCAATCTTATTTTCTTCTGGATGTCCTTCATTCGATTTTGGACGACAACATTTGCTATATTTCCTGACACCCTGTTCCACTTTTTTTTTTAAGTCGTCGGCTGATGTTGCAGCTCTGGCATTTTTTGAAGCTGCCGCTTCATAAAAGCCAAGTACATTTCGATTGGGGGTACTTCAGGGCACTTGGAGGGATTCATGTCTTTTTCGACCATATCAACCTTGTTTGTTTTATGCCATTCAAGGGTGGCTTTCGAGTAATAGCATGACGCCAAATCAGGCCAAAACAAAGTAGGCATCCTATGCTTTTTAATGAGAGGCAGCAGTCTTATTTTTTAAATACTCTTCTTGGTATACTTCAGCGTTTAAACTACCTGTGGTGAAAAAAAATTGAAACGCATGCTACGTTGACAAATTGCTTGCCATACGAGTATTATTTACCAATTTTTTCAACACTGATGGCTGTATCTTGTTTAGAGATAATTTTTCCAGCGGGCATGGTACAATACTAAGGTCCAGGGGTCGTTTTTAAATCTAATTTGCAGTACATTTCGTCGTCCATGATAATACATTGCTTTTTCTTAGTCAGAACTTGATCATACAGTTTACTTGTCCGTTTTCTAACTGATACGACTTTTTTTCATCTCTTTTAGCTTGTTTCTGTTTTTTATATGTCTTTAGATTACGTCTCTTTTAAATTTTTTGTATCATAAAAGACGGAGTATTCGCTTTTTTGGTAGCATTGGACAGAAAGAGTTGGATTTTGTAAAAATATTCGTACTACTTTCTTATGCAACGCTGGGTCCCATGGTTCCTGTTTTCTTCCACTCTTGGGCAGATATTCTAAATTTAAAGTGTTGGCGAACTTATTTATCGGTTTGTATATGCCTGCAGAAGTGAACTTATAATTTTTAACGAGCTTTCTTATTGTTATACCCTTAATTTTACACCATTCGTCCAAAATTATTTTCCGTGTCTCTAAGTTAATCAGATCCATTTCATTGATTTTAACAGAATTACATATTGTTTCTGACCTTAAATCACACCCATTAATATGGGTCATAATATACTGAACAGTTTTTGTTATATGAAGTTGAGTATACGTATTTATAGGGCCCCAAAGTTGTCTACTTACATTTAGATACGGTCCTTACTACCATACCGTATTATCCACGTTGGGTGGTAATGAGTCGTATATTCTAATTAAAACATGTCTATAATAATATGTCTACGAATTCTAAGAGTTCCTCGTAATACGTAGCGTTATATAGGAGCCCAGAAAATGATAAGTTGATAACTAGGTATATCACTAACACTCAACAATCAGCAGTCAAACAACAAACAACGTAAAACAAAACACATTCACCGTAAAACCTTTTTTTTCTCGACACACTGCATGTAGCAGCTGCTTAGTGCAATATAATTTTCTCTTCATTATTTAAATATTGGTTTGGCCTAGAACCAGAGTGTCCATAATATTATTATAATTTTAATGAGTTCATTCATAACACGTCTTCAAAACATGTCTATTTAATTATCCTCCTGCATCAAATCTCAAGAAACACAGGACTTGGTTGCACATTTACACAATGCCACCTTTTCTTATAACGACGTCCGTTTTCGACATTTTTTCCTTCATTTGGGTTTTCCTCTATTATCTCTCTGAAGTTGTTTAGATAATCTTCCCATATCATTATCGTTCCACAATACGAAAACCACGTTGATCGCAGGCTTTAGTAAGCAGAATAGCCCTTGGTTTTTCTATAACGAAACAACGAAAGTATCGCATTGTTAATTGACCTGCCATTCAATTTAGGTCAGCAGTGTTGTCGTGCCCAGTCTTAAAATTCATGAAGCATCCATCGGTCACAATGAATCACTATATTCAGTGTTGCAACGGTTTCACGCACTTCCGAGAGCGTGGCCCGTGGTCTGCAAGCCGCGACCCCGATTCACGCGTTTTTGTTTCTGGTTACATAATCGGGTGCCACTCGACTCAGAACTAGGCAATGATGTCACACCGCAACATTGCGCCACTTACAACTGTGGACCAAAGAGGCCTATCAAGTAATGTTGGGTTAGGTAACCGTGCTGGCCTTTGCGAAGACAACAATAGCTTCGAAATCTTCAGATATAACGAAGTGTAGCTTTGTTGTTACTTAGGCTGCTCGTTTGTTACTCTTACTGTCAGTTTGTCAGTGTTGTCTGCATAGTTTTAGCATACATTATTAATTACCTACATATTGCAACCACCATATTATGTTCAACCGTTCGGGTTTCGGTTTCGTTAACTGTTGTCGTCTATACTGTTGTCGGGCTCGCAAGTGGATAAGATGCTGTTGTAAATTGGCAAGTGTATTCATTACTGGGCATTGACTTCAACCCATTGTTTATGTTTATTATGACATATGTAGTTCGTACTGACTCCGGCAACTGTGACGAACATCAAAATCATTACCAACAGAAGTACATTTTTAACCAACTTCAAAAGAAGGAGGAGGCTCTCAATTTGACTGTATGTTTTTTTAATAAAACAAACATTGGACTCAACAAAATGTTATGTTATTTGTTCACTACGTTCAAGACAAAATTCAAGTACTTAAATGTGCTCCAGTAACAGAATTAGTACTCAATAGAATGATAATTAACATAGCTTATCATTGAATAGTTAAGGACGTATTTGCTCACAATCAACGGAAGTGATTACAAAATTATGAAGTGCTTAGAGGTATTCGAGAAAACTATCGTTAGTGACGCAGGAGGTTAAAAAGAACAACAGTCTTTTACAATATTGTGACCCTCCGTGACCGTTTTATTGTCGATGAACTGTATTTCAATGAATAAAAATTCATGAAATCATCAATTGCTCAGCGATATTTTAATTGATCTGAGCAAAAATACCCGTCAATATCCTCCTTAGCACTTCCGGTGTAAAGGTGCCCATAACACTCACGGCATTGCCGCGTTGGATAGCTATGGCCAACCTCTGCACTGATTTGAGTGTAGAGAGTAGATAGATTCTGCTTAATTGGCCAAAGTATTATTCAGATACCTTTTGGTTCTTAGTAACAGCTATTATTTTATTCTAAGTCAATTTTGTGCATGTCGCTTCTTCCTGCAGCCCCTTATTATGGCCGTTGAGAAATCGTCCACTTCCGCTGGCCTCAGCCAACGCCGATCCAAGTCGTCACCGGTCACGCGACACGAACTCCAATAACGCTATCTTTATACAATCATTTTTAACCTGGAACTGGTTCCTGCTAATTTTAGAGCCAATTTACATTTCATTTCATTAAGTTATACCAATTCAAATTGCATGAACTTAAAAAATATTTTCGCTTCTAACTGTATTTCTTTACTAACATTATATTTTACAAATTCATAGGAAACGGTGAGATGAAGGTGACAGTGAGGTATGGAACAGAGAAACAACGCTGCGAACTTACAACTTTGCTGAACCCAAGTTAATGTGACAACGACAAGTGATCATTGGGATCATTTTTTAAAGTACATATTATAGTTTTTGCCTGCTCATAATAACTGCATAGTATATAGGTATTTAAAGTAAAATAGGATAAGATAGAGTTTCGGTGACTATTAATAAGATATTTGCATGCTTCAACGCCTCCAATTAAAAATATTATTTCTCTCCTCTTTTCATCTTACATACTGCTACTCCATTTTCATCCACTTTTCTATATTTAGCATGTTTTTTGTTCTAACATTTTCTGCTTTAGCTTTCAAGAACTTTGTATAGCTTATGCAATTAATCCTTAATTTGATCGAGTAACCCCCAGGGGCCAGATTCTATGCGCACAAGTGTCACATGACATGACAAAGAGACCCCCTTCGTGCATTTGGGATCAACGTGTTCGAAAAAACCGGGTCGGGAATGCACCCGTATGGGGAGGGCGCAACTTGCTGCATGCTGTGTGGTGCAACTCATGAGAGGATCGCCTTTGCATATTCAAACTCGCTCTTTTCTAACGCATGCTTTATATCAAACGCTTCTGCTTTGCATATTGACTATATTGAGGGATGTACTGGGACTACGCTTTTACCAAGGTATTTCTTTTCTATTTATATTACTTCGTCATTATTATTTAATTCTAAGTCACACCGTCAATTTTAAGCTTTTTATGTTTTTATTTTATTATTTACCTCGCTACTTAAGTATCAATTGCTCCGAGTATTGACGGTGATTTTCTTAGTCCAATTTAAATAGTGCATAAATATTTTGGATACAAGCGTATACTCTGTTTGGTTAGGTATTTAACTAAAAGTAAATAATCTTGGAGTATCTTTTTATTGAAAACCACGGGTAGAAAATAAGTTTTAGCAAATACATATATATTTGCAACGACAAAACTCTACATTGCATACTCAATGAAAACTACATTGCATGCTCGGACCCGACATGCTCATGGCCGGTTTTTTAAATTTATTTTACGAATCCTGAGAACGAAACTGTGGCACTAAATGATCTTAGTTCTTAAATACGGAAACGGAATGACTATCATCTAAATAATATGTATTTGCACTCCACATTTAACACCGTTACTTTACAATTTCTGAAAACTGCTTCGAGCTCTGGCTCGCGGCTAGTAAGCAAAAATTTATTCAATCTCATTTTTAGTAAGCTCATAACCGTGGGGTTTGCGCGTTGTCGTATTATTATGCGGCTTGCGACAAATAATTGTAATAATCAGTGTCGTAAAAGTATCGTCTGGGGGCTCGCTTGGCTATTTCCCAATCGGGGCCATGTGCGCGCGCTCCCACGCGGAGCCGGCGACGCACAAGTGTGCGAGACGAGAGCGCCACATAACAAACCAACCTACTTGCTCGTATCGCTCGCCCATGTGTGGGTAAGAGCTGCTACTTCCTGGTAAAACGTAGACGCTTTATTTAAATTGTCCCTTTGTGTGCGTACGCAATATTATTTATATTCACCTACAGCTATAGCTATAATGGACGAATATTATTACTTATATGACACGTGTGTGTGTCAAGTCAGTTTAATCTCCATTGTACTTCCTGATTATTTGTTAGTGTGAGTGAGCCACTTGTTTGAATGCGAGCTAGGGCGACTTTATCTCAGCGAGGGACGGAGTGCAGCGTCCTATCCTATTACCATAGGGTAGTTGCGAAAACAGTGCTTATCGACACTAGCTGATAAATGTCTGTGTGTAATTGTTTCGATGTTTTGCATTTAGATTACAAAATTAATTTACAGTCCATATAATTATGTTCTATATTATTCAATATGCACCCAACTAAAGTAAACATTCCGGTGTCATTGATCCAATACATGGCATCTTCATAGTTACATATCAAGAAGCGACTGATGGGTGACACTTTTGGGCACTAAAGTATCGGGGCCAATGCCGCGACATGTATGGTATTGGTACCAATGTAAGTTTACCTTACATGCTTGACTGCTTGTAGTATCTAAGTTCTCTACACGGTTCGCCATTTCACCGTAACGAAGGTACGCAAACAAAGAGCTAATGTTTACATTCTCATTGGAAACAGGAAGCATAAAGTCCGTTGGAATATGTCTCGAGCGCGCTTGGTTCTCGGTACAAAACAATACCAGTTCCGCTGCTGTTTGCAAACCAAGCCACTTTCAGGAAGTGGTCATTCGTATTCGCTTTGGCTGATTGATTGCTCGCGCCTTTTTTGAAATTAATAAAACTCATTTTTATATCATCTAAATTGCTATAGTCATTATGTTATGACGCTGTAGTTAAGTACCTTGTTTATTATCCATTGTAGTGAGTCAGTTAACTCTATCGATGTCGATGCAAAAAAGTTACGACCCTATTGCATCCAGCCAGGAAAAGCAAGTGGACAGATGTGGTAGGTACGCAGTAAGCAATGAACAGTTTGCGCAATTCAGAGGGGCTGTTGGGATTTAGAGGGAGATCCTCAAATTTTCGACGTCAATCCCTCCTGTCGTACACATCTGTCACATAGGGAAGTCCAGATTAGACACAAAATCATTAATTGATTTCGATGAAAGCGAAGGGTTAGGGATTACTTATGAATGTGTTATGTGATCCACACATGGTGCTCTCAAGTCGGCTGAATGAAATATCCGCTTTAGGTTATGGGTTGTCGCCTTTGATAGATTCCCTTGGCGTGTTTATAAAAAAATATAATAATTACTGATGGGGCAATTATATTTTTGGGTATTATAATTAGAGATTGAAATATTTTAGACTATACTAATTTAGAGCGTGCTGTTGACAGATTTTTAATTTTACATGTCGTAAAGCACCGTTAAGTAAGTATCCGAAATGGGGATATCCCTATCGTAAAACTTAAGTTTCTAAGGGTCCTATTTGTTCTTTTGTCCGCAGAGTACAAGTGTTATTGTCTATTCATTTGTTTCTGTTTTCCGGTAGTCAGGGTAGTAATGATCTCCCAATATGTAGGTTCCGGCACGCGATTACCGCAGCCGGTGATGTCAGTGCGGTGTTGTAATGGAATTACATAGTAGGTGCTTAGTGCTTGCGTGTATTCTCGGTCTCGAGCGATGGTGCTAACGCTAAGGCACTTGTACGGTTTTGTTGCATACGGTTCTTTTTGAGAATTTAGTATTGTAGGGACTGGTTGAAGCTTATTTATCATTTCCCAGTTCCCTAACTCCTTTCTTTATTTTAAAAGATTTCAGTTCTATACGGCTCTGCGCTTACACGTAGATACTTGAAAAAAATAATAACCCCCAATATCCTAAAATATATAACCACCAATACCTACACTCATTTAGAAAATGGAAATCGACACGACACAAGATACCTACCTAGTTTTTACTTAACCTTCCTTTCAATTTATCTCTTCTTTATAATGACATATTGCGTGTATTTATGTATGTATATTTATCGAATGACTTAATGCAGTTAGTAAAAGTGAAATTTTATATAAAGAGCGGTCCCAGGATAATAATAAAATAAAAATGTGTGATTATTACCTGCTCCTATTTTATAGTCTTGCTTTCTTTCCAAAAGGTACAGAAGGGTTTTGAGAACTCAGGTGCCATCCATTATTCTGTGATTTAACTGGGATGTCTTCGACATTTCAATAAAAAACGTAATTTCTACTTTTTTAAAGAATGATTACTAGTAAAATATAAGCACACTACTTGCATTTGGTTTTAAATTTGAAGCGACAGCTGACAATATGTTACTTAACTGCCTACGTACAATGTGTACCTACCAATTAGGTATCGACATTAAACTTATTGCTATGCCCATAGGCGCCTTGACCATAATTGTGCTAAAAAATATTTTAAAAACAAAGTACAAAGTCGCTTCTATATCTGGAAGCCTATTATATGATCCCGCACATAATTTGCATAATAACAAAAGTGGCAGTGTAGTGAGCAATTTTGCCGATGCCACTTGTTATGCGGCCGTAAGTCGACACCTTGCGAGAGCGTGAGAAGACGCAACCCTTTTGGACCGGCTCACAGGTGTAAAAATTGTTCAGAGTCACGCCCTGCGACCCTTTATAGCAACAGGTAGTGCATTCTTTTTAATCGCCCTAATTCTTTGTTAGCTTATAATTTGATATATGAATTCCATTAGAGTATTAGTAAATTAAGTAAATTTTATAGTACAGATATGACTTACTTGGGCTGACTGTAAGGTTATTCCGTAATGCTTGGACTATAGTTAGTTTATTCGTACATTTCACTCTGTTCTAATTCAAAAATGTCTAACCTGTGGAAAGCTATCATCATTCCTCACCATCTAAATTGCAAATACTACAGTATTACATACACCGCTAACAAAAATGCCCCTGTTTTTAAATTTTATATCCGCTTCAGTAAGCAACTACACTTCAACATTAAATGTTATGTTATGATAACTCATTTTAGCATTCTGGTTAGATAAGGTAATCGCTTTATTTACTTCCACGTTCATTTGTTACATAAAATTAACTAATTAAATAACGTACTTACGTGCTTATTTTTGATATGTCAATCTCTTGCAAAATAACATAACATAACTTGTAATTTTGGTAGATGAATATATGTTCCTATTCTATTCTTAGGGATTTTCTAAACAAAACTAGTAGGCCTGCCACGAGCTTCAGAATTCACACATTTTGAGCATCCCTCTACGTCTGTGTCATAATATCTAATTGCACCTTTGCAGGAGGGAGTGGAGTAGAAACTGACATTTGCTCGAAATTTACGAATTTCAAATCTCACGGTAGTTCTGCGTGGGTCCTGGTTGAGTGACAGACGATTGCTCCGATTTTTCGATCTTTGCAGTAGGCCCCTTGACTGGATCCCACCAGGAAAGTTACACTTGTGCTACATCCTTTTTACTTCCCTCCGTGTTCTGTCAGTAAGTAGTGACCTTGATCTTTTTATGTAGTTACCTAAATCACAAAAATATTTGTTCTTTAGTGATTGATATTTCTAAGTACATATTTAAATATCTTTATGTATCTACTTATCTAATGTATTGTATGTCACTGTCACTTATTATACAGTGTAGGTCTGTAGGTAAGCCTCAATTGAGCTTACCCGACCGCAGGGTCATCCCATGAATATTAAAGCTATAGGTACTAGTAATATCTTCCGTTGATGGTTAACTATTGATGCAAAACATCAGTTTAATACAGTTTTTGTTCTTCGAATCATAAGTAGCCCCGAATTAGTGTATTATTCGACTGAGTTATTTAATTTAATTATGTAGGTATCTACTTTAGTATGTTGCCTTAATTAAAACCTTTAACGATATTCTATCAATATTTTTATAGGTCAATATCCCAACTGGTCAACAACCACGCTACGTCTACAAATCGGCTGTAATGTTCTTAGCAATTAAATATGAATTAATGTTAATGTGTGCCACAATTGCCTTACGAGTTATACGCCATTTCCGGTAAAAGAAAATCAGAATATAATTAAAATATTATAATAATTATGAAATATGTAGTTAATGTTAAGTATCTGTGGGCTAGTAGGCACCCGTTGAAACCTAAGTACATATACTTATTCTTCTCTTCTACGATTCATAAATATAAAATATTTTTCTCAAACATGCAATGAAATGTTGTAGTTACGTGCCTAAAAAGTGGCCGGGAAGTACCTTGTTGCCGGCCTAGGCCGGCAAGTACCTCTTTTTTAATTTTCATTTGACATAGGGTTGTGACCTGGCATCTTGGCTTTTAGCCAATAATTATCTGTAAGTAATATTAGTATAAAAAAAATGATTGGCAAATTTTTGCAGTTATAATTAGGTTTTTAAATTATATCATTTAAAATAAATGTACAATAAGTACTCAAAATAATATTTAAAAAGCAGTATTATACGGCGCGATCCGTCGGCCCCGATCACTGCATGCGATTAATTGGACCCAACCGACCGCGTCGTCTAATACCGCTTTTTTAAATTGAAAATTTGCAACATTCAAACAGGTCAATCTTAAAAAAAAAAGGTGTCGGTGTCGTATTTGACTTTTGTTGTGTTTCAAAGATTTAGTTATGTAGTTGACTTATAATTTCTTAGAAAGAAGATACATTTTTTTGTTTCATTTCATTGCATGTTTGAGAAAAGCATTATACATACCTCGGCCATGAAGTGACGGGTTGCCGTCCGAATACTATCCGGCCTCGCTTCGCTCGGCCGTCTACATATATTCGGCCGGCAACCAGTCACTTCCCGGCCTCGGTAGTAATGTACTATTCCGTTTAAGGTCGTGAATTGCTGAAATATTGATATTACTTCAACAGCTGACCATTTAGTGAATACCTATTTTGACTGTCCCTGGATAGCGAGTATCCAAAAACTAAATGTCTTTACCCGTTAGCAGATTCCTAACTATTTGTATTTTATTTCAATGCTGAAGGCAAATCGTAAATTTCGAGTATCTATCTCTGATAATTAAAAGTGCTCGTCACAAAATGGTCTCATTGGCTAGACTGTCAAATAGTTATAAATATTATAACATTACCCACTATCGAGAGAACAACTCTGCTGCAGGAAGAGACTGTCATGTTTACAATGGCTTCAAGGTCTTATTTGTACGTTACACGAGAATCACTTGGTGTTAATTCCAGGAAAATATATCCTGTAGCCACTCACTTGCAGGTTTTAATGGATCGATAATGCGTAGAGAGATGCAAGTATGCTAAGGTGATCGCTTAGCACCAGCGGCCCTACCGCGAAAAACAAAATTCGTAAATTTCGAGGATTTGTCTCTCTCACTCTAATATATGACGCCTTCGTTGGAGTGAAGAGAAAGTGACAGATTTTCGCCGTAGTAGGCCGACGATGTTAAGTAATGTTTAAATGTTTGTGGTGTTCCGAATCCCGTTTGTATTACAATATTAGAATACATACAAAATAGTCCTGGGAGAGACGATACCAAATGTACGAATGAGTTCATGTCTGTAAATAGTGTAAGTAAAATAAATACTAGAAATCTTTCACAAATGTAGTTCTACCTGCAGACATGTCTTCCATTAAAAGATATCTTTTCATTTACGAATGCGCCATCATAAAAACTCATTTCAGCTGGCATTAACAAAGAACGATGTTGTGAATACGTGTCACATCACCCGGAAAACCCCGGCTTTGTCCAAAGTGTGAAAGGGTGCACTCATTAGGAAGATTGCGGGGCGCCAGCCCGCTGCAAAACATTGTCTATGGCCGCGCCGTTGCGTTGACACATTGTCTTTGCCTAGCGCATTAATGTTGCCAGTGTTGCCACCGTTATGTGCCGTATATGTTCAGGAAGTTTACATTTTCATAGACAAAGGGAACGCGGCTGTAATAAAGAAAGTGCATTCGGCTTTCCGAAAAACAACACTAAGCTTTATCAAAATGAATGGCGTATATCTCGCTATTTTCCATCAGTAAAATTAATGTACCGTCGTGTAATTACTTCGAATCTTAATTCTAGGCAAGATGTAATAGGTATCAGATACTTTCCTATTATTACAGACATTGTTGAGTAATAGAAATACTAGAATGATTAATGAGAGCCAAATATTAAACTATTGCCGTAATACAGGAATTTTCTCACTGTAATTATTGTAAAAATAGCTTACAAACAATCGTCTGTTTTCTAGATTCATCCAAGTCAATTGAACTTTGCTCAATAGCTCAAATCCTGGCACCATACGAAGCCCAATTAAGAGATTCAATTATTACTATCTCAGCTCGTATTACTTAACTATTTCTAATCACTTAACGAACTAGTTCATTAGGGTCACGTGAACAGAAACGTATCGCATGGCGCCGGCGGCAGCAGTGTTCGGCATGAGACGCAAGATGCCAAGATGGCGTCGAGCAGGAAGTGATGTAGTGTAGGAAGACGTTCTAGCGTCCTTCAAGGTCACGGTGTATCCAGCACACACGTTACGCAGCGTCGCCTCGCCTCATTCCGACGCTGGCGAGTCTATTGTTTTAAATTCGAGACGTCTCAGTCACAACAACACTTGGTGTGATTAGTCAATTTTCCCGCCAACAAGTAAGTTTCTAGGTATGAAGTAACAACTATGTCGAAAAAATTTTGTAGGTTCATTTGTAGGTATCGTTTAACTGGTTATCACTAACTAAATATTTACATACCTACTACTGGTTAACTTGTTACATCAGAGGCATCGGAATTAGTAAATGAAAACCAAATTTTGTCAGCTTATAAACCTTCATTTCATTTCATAGCTAAATAGAACTGGAAGCCCTCAAGTTAGCTGCTATGCTATGTTAGGCTTAGTTTTCACACATTCAACACCTCCCCAAGTATTACCGTGTTATAAAAACTCCGATCTCATTACAAAATAAATCTAATACAAGTACCAGTAACTGAAATCTGAAGTATTTTGTGGTACTTACCTAACTTTATTTGAAATAAGTTTAGGTGTTTATTGTTAATTCCGATTATCCCTTTGTCGTTTATTTATCCGAAGTGTTGTTAAAGCGATTTTTAGGAAACGTATTATACTGTGTAGTTTAGCCGGACTGTACTATTCTCATTTATTTAGACAACCTTTTTTGCTGCGATCAATTACGACGTCCAACCCACTTGTAAAGATTCTTTGGAATATTTCGCATTACGTACTCATATCTGATCCGTTCCTGGGTATTTGCACTATTTATAATGTTCTTCGCATAATAAGTGTGCAATCCGCACACTTATTCAATGGCAGGTAACGTTTGTGGGATACAATAGATGCGAGACTCGCTCGGCTAAAATATTAACTTTGGGACAATGAAATACATTATATTTCCAAGTATGGAGCACTTCTTCACTTCCGAACAATAGTTTGAATGGGAAACGAAGTGGTAAACAGTGGTTCCTTTGCCGATCCGGGTCGGTGCGAGATGGCCGGCTTTGTGTTCGCGTAACGTCTCTGCAAGGGCGGGAAACCACATTAGGGTTGTCACTTTTATATTTGTGCACAAGATTTTTCAGCGGACAATGTGTTGCAGTGGAGTATTTATGAAACAGTTTTTCATTTGAACATGAATATGAACAAACGTACCACACTAGCCAGGAACAAGCAGGCAAACCAGGGGGCATGAAGTTTTGTAAGGTGTGACACGCTTTGGGATGGGAGGGGACTGTTAGAATTGGTCGACTATGCAGTCTGTAGTATGTCGCCAATATAGGAAATGAGGAGAGACGGGGTGAAACGAAAACGATTGAGCGTTGGTGGCTGTTAGCTTCGATGTGTCCCTCTTTT
>JALPQI010022076.1:0-16481 GCA_025490895.1 Thaumatotibia leucotreta
GTTGGTCATATAAACGTAAGGTAAACGGTTATAAAAGGCGAAAGTGGCGCAAATTATAAGACTTATTGGTGAGATAAAGGTTAAATAAAGGTTTGCATGGCGACTTACATCGTTTATTAAAGGTATTGTAACGATTAAGGAATGACCAAAACGTTGTATAAAGAGTACAACAAAAACCTTTACGCGACCTAAATATCAAATAAATGTTTTATAACTGACCATTTTGTTTTATAGAAGGTTTAGTGTAATCCTTACTCATTGCTTATCGGACTTATAAGTTACATAAACATTTTTAAGTTTTATTTATAAAACTGCTCCTGACATTTATTTTAGATACGCGCAAAACTTGGGTGTGTGTGACAAAAAGTGTACGGAAAAATAATACAAGGTAATTTTATAAGTTTTGTAATGGAAATTATTGTTCTATATATTAATCGTTTGCACATTTGGCGTGAGCTGAATTCGTATGGGAAGATCACTTTACTGTTAAAGTTTATGATGATATACAGTTTTTTGCTGTCGCGCTCTTAATATATTCGAAATAATTATAATTTATAACAATATTTCTTCATATTTTATTATAGTTAAGGTTAGCCATTTTGGAACAAGTCATGGATTTATACTTATACGACTACAATATAACTTTATCTTAAGTAAAGGTTTTTTATAACGACTACAAATTGTCCGCCATTACTAAGCCGCCATTACTAGTCCGACACTTCGTTTGCACCGTTTCCACGATGTAACGTCCATGGTTTTTTTCTTTGAAATAGTACTGTGATGCTCACGAAATGGCGACTGATGTTTTATAATATTAATTTAAAATCGACTTTAAATTGCATGATGTTTTATAACCGTAACTTAAAATCAATTTAAAAACATATAGTTCAATAAAAGGAATATTACGGGTTCGGCAACAACTAAAGGTTTTTCAAAGTTTTTGTTTGACGTTAATATAACCAACTGTTGAATAAGAGGTAGATAACAGTCCCGCTGATATCTTTTTGTCATATTGAAGTTACCCCCAATACCGCTATATAACTGTCGAGATAAGGTTTTAAGATATCACTTATGCAACAATAAAATTATGTAGACGTTGTAAAAATGACCTTATTACGACGGTTCTGTTTTTTCAAAACCCCTTTATAAGACGAAAACGTTTATACAACTTTGAACATCATTAAGTAAACGTTTTCTTTAAAACCTCTACATGATTGTTGTATAATTAAGTCGCAAAAACGTTTATTTACCATAGTAATTAGACTATTTGGTTGGACGACTAAACTATCAGATTTATAACGTTTATTTGACTAACAGGTTAACTAAAAACGACTATAAAACTCTTATATGGCTAAAGGTCGTATAACTCTTGATTTATATGACTTCTTTGCTAGTTGGGTACGTACTTACTTGTATATTTACGAGTGATAATGCCCATGTGTTATACACCTATGTCGGTCTTTCTCTAGTAGGTACCAGGACACGAATATACCTACATGGATTATATTAATCAATATAAACAATTAATACATCACCCACCACCAATGATTTCTGTCAAAACTCAAAGGTCTAGCAGCAAGTGCCTAGGTAAGTATCTTCTTTACTACTGCTTCCTTTTTAGGGTCAGCCTTAGCCTTTGCGTTGGCAGTGCCCCTGATGCCTACGAAGCTGGAAGTTCCGTGTTCGAATCCCGGCGAGGGCATTATTTGTGTATTTATTTATCACAAATATTTGTCTTTTGGTCATGGCTGTCTGTATTCAAGTATCTATATGTATCTATCTATTATATATATCGTCGCCTGGTCCCTACATCACAAGCCTTAATTGAGCTTACCGTGGGAATAAATCGATCTGTGTAAGATGTCCCAAGATATTTATTATTTATTTAGGGTTCCGTAGTAAACTAGGATCCCTTATAGTTTAGCCATGTCCGTCTGTCTGTGCGCAGCATAGCTCATAGGCTGTTAGTGTTACCTAATACTAGAAATTGCAATTTGGTACAGAGGCCTTACCGCGAACCACGAACGAAGTGTTGCCTCTCTCTTGCACTTGTAAATTCGTACATAAGTGTGACAGGGAGGCAACACTTCGTTCGTGGTTCGCAGTACAATATGTATACCTGAGCCTCTCCTCAGGTATACATATTGTTCACGCCTCACGCCGATAAAGTAGTAGAATAAAATATTAAACCGAGGATTATAGTGTCGAGTATCGTTGAATGGTGCCACCCTCCCTCTAACTTTTGATCCGTGGGTCCAAAACATAGAAAAAAAATAAAGGCTTATAGAATACTTCAAAATAAAACTATTTCGAACCTAATCGGCCCAGCTGTTTTTGAATAACTACGGAACCCTACACTGACCATGGCCCGATATGTTCTTGGCTGGTTTTTTATAGAAGTTGCGAACAATGAAAACAACAAAATGATTCAATTTTAGATGTTATGTACTAAAGAAAAAATATTGATGCGATTTGAACCCACGTCCTCAGCTTTCGCAGCTGATGTCTCCGTAAACTTTGCTATATTTTATTTGATATAATTGGTAGGTACGAGTACCTATATGACATCGAATATTTAAATTTGTATTCTAACTATACAGTTGTCGATTTCTAAGAACGAACTTTTGACAGTTTAAGTTCGTCGATAAGACTCAGAAAAATGGTGAGTCTTACCATTATTAGTTATTTATGTGGCTGGCGCATAATAAGAGGCATTAAACATGAGTGTGGTTTTATGAAAACAGCGAATGATAATTTACTTTTATTTACATTAATATCCACTAAGTAAAATACCTCTAAATATAACAATTCAAATCAGTTGAAATTACTCTATTTGTGTAAGAATATCCTAAAATAAATATGTATTGGAAAAAAAAAATCAAAAAGAAGTCGACTTTATAATGTTAACATTAATGTACTGACACCAATACTTTAATGTTAATATTATGATGCACTGTGCTTTAATGTTAACATTATGATACAGCCACAGACACTGGTTTCTTAATATAGGTCATTACATTACCGCTTGTGAATATATAATAGGATAATTATGATATGGAAGTAGATAAAATTCCTTTATGGTCTTACCGTCATATTAATAAGGATTAATCATCTATACCTACCTGTCAAAAGTTCATTCTTAGAAATCGGCAATTATACTATTTCCTGTTACTACAAAAAAATACAACTCAATTAATTTTTAACATAACAATTTCAGTTATTCCACAATCATTTACAACAACATGTGTTTCATTTTCAATATATGTTATTGAATACTGTTAAATCTATGTGTTACTTAATCAATTCTTACGACTTTTTAAAATAGATAATCCTAAGCCATGAAAACAATAAAATAGTGATAGAAAATGGATTACTTATTTGAACTGTTTGAAACATTGTTCGCAACTTCTAAAAAATAAAGAAAATGATTCTAGATAATCCACGAATTACAGTAAAATACTGTTGACTTGATTTTAAAATAACATACTATAATATACAAAAATTTACCCAGGACAAGTGATTCAGCTAGTCAACTTTAACATCCAGAATGAAGTTGTTCGCCGTCAAATTCAAAATTCAGGCAGGAACATGATTTATTTTGTCGTCCAAAGCCCCTCAATATTTTAACCAGTCTACTGACTACCATCACTCCAGTGATCAAAGATCATAATATGCTACGCTACGATAGGATATCTCAATTTTGCTACTTACAGTAGACATACCTACAGATGACATATTATACCTAACTATTCATATTTTGGGCTGCGTAACCCTGAGCATATGAAAAGGGGCCCCCTTCCAATGCCCCAAAGCACCCGTTTGGTACCTACTTGCCTAAATTAAATCGAAATAAAACTTCGCCAATTCACAGTAATGGTCCATATATTTCATATAGAATAAAATCACAATGCAATAAGGTATATTTATTTTACATATTAATATAACAGACATTTTGGAGTATTAACGGTGAATATTTCAATTACTTACTTATTTATCTACTATTTATGTAACACCACTGTCTTATGTGCATGCATAAATACAATTCCTTTACGACATAGTATCGAAATACCGAATATATCTGTTTTTGATATACTATTATTTAACCGGAAAATAATTTGGTTACAAAATGTAAAGATTTTACAGGATTGCAGTGTATAACTATTTATAATAGGTGTGTAATGTTACCGTAACCAAAGTATAATTAAAATTCGACAACCTTTTTGATAGTTAGTAAGGTCTGCGCTCCGCGCACTCGGCTTGGGCTTTATTTTCAGACTTGTTCACAATTTCTGATTTTTTAAATGTCATTAAGTGTGATGAAAAATATTGTGTGTATCACGTGCGGTATAATAATAAAATTATGAACTAGAACGAAGTCCGCGTCTTCGGTTTGGGCCTTTCACACGAATTTGTGATCCAAGATCACAAACTTTTTGAAAAAAAAATGCTGGATTTTTATCGTATTTAAGGCCCTTAGTTCACAATTACATAATGCGCTTTATTATTGAGTAAAATGTGGGTAGGTACCTAATAGTAAAAAACTGTAGACATCCCATTAGGTAGGTACTCATATTTATTACATGTTAGTTTTGATTGAATAGGTACTATACTGATCCTAAAAATGTATATCTAAGTACGAGAATAGATTCAATAGGTTTTTATTTTGTTTGTACTGAAATATTTGCAACATTGTTCCACACAAATACTTTCAAGATTTTAATACAAAACAGTGGAAAACTTATTTTGCAATAGTGAATAAAACTTACCTACTGTGATTTTGGCAGGTAACTAATTTAGAGTAATATGTAAAGGTCATTATTACAATCCTACTAACACGACTTCAACATTTCTGAATACTGAAGGAAGGAGGCAATCTACGCGTAAGGTGAGGTGGGACAAATTCAACTAATTGATATTTCTCTTTATTTCATTTAATAGGTTTTGTAAAAATATCCAACCTATTACTGTGTTGTTTTCGATAAATTAAACATTTTTCTATATTCCATAAGTTAGATCTTAGAAATAAATCAAGATATATTTAAATTAGTCGCATTTACCACATAGTTGCAATTGTCCCATCTGACCTTAATAATTTGTTACATATTTTCTAAACGTGATGCTTTAATACAAAATAAAACTAAGTAGGTGGCACTAAGGGTGCGGCTCCACTGACGCGGACCGGAGAGCAGCTGTGGGAGCTCACAGGAGCTCACAGTGTTTCGAATTTAGAATTTGAATAATGTAATATAACAATAATGTAATATAATTTGAATAATGTAATATTTTGCATATCTCCGCTCGTCTCCGCATCAGTGCAGCCGCACCCTAAGTGGTGGTAAGCACGCGTTTATCGTTTATCGTGCTACGCATCACTTTAGCACTCGCGTACCTACTTGTTGAAACGCGACAGCAAGACGACAAATGATTAAACACGAAACAATCATAAGCCTATATTATTATAGGAATAGTATTTTTATACCTATTGTAGTTTGCAGAATTTGATCCCATCGAAGTACGTGTAGCAAGATCTGAACGACTCCCTTTGTAATTGAGATTACAATGTTAACTATGTACTTAAAGATTCCATATTATTATATATCAACTTATATATTTACAATTATTTATACTAAATAAGTATCTTCATAACGTGATTTTTTGGTTTTAATTTGTTTTCCGGAGAAAAAATAAAGAATTTTTTTTACTATGTGTTTCATAAGAATATATTAATTCATTTTATATTATGTTTTTATAATCTTAAGAAGGGTAGCAATACACAATAAATAATTAAGCAAAATGTACAATACTGGCCACTTTACGGTAATCTTAGGTATGAACAAAGATCACAATAATCATTCGAAAAAAAAATTGGTAGGGAATATTTTTCACGATGCTAATAGCTTTCATGATAAGATAATAAATAAAAACACAGTATCTACCTAAAACCAATTTTATGAAACACATAGTTCTCTAATACATGTTTTTTCAATAACTATAGGTCTTATAAGGCAGACACAGTTTTATGAAGGTACTAATCTTAATGTACCTATTTTATACCATGTGTAAATCTAATACGGGCGATAAATTAAACAAGGCACATGATTCATTACAATCATTAGTGTAATCATTAATTAAGTTAAAATTATGATCTTACAATATTTTTCTCAGATTTCGGAGCAGCAAATTGTAATCCGCTTTTGTATAGACCTGGCAACGAGCCTTTAACTCGAGCATGTTCCATATTGTAGTCTGAATTTTTTAATAGTAGGTACGGATATTTTTTACTTTTTTACTATGATTTCAAGTAAAAGTTTCTCATCCGCGGATAAACACATCCATCAGATAAAATGATTATCACTATCCTTTTCTCGAGGCTTATAAAAGGAAAAAAACAAATTATGTCTTAAAGCTTCGCGCGTTTTAGGTTTACACTCTGTATACAGTCCATATTACAAAGTTTAAATGGTTATTGGTAGCTGTTTTTTGTTGTGTAATGCGGATGCGAAAATAACTTTTTTTTTGGTATGATTGGCTAGAGCCTTTAGCGTAGAGAAAGCTTAAAAGCTTTGTAATTTTTAAAGTAGGTATATGCCTACGCAAAAAATAAACTAGTGCCCCATTTAAACTTTTGAAAGATGTACCTATACATAAAAAATGGACCACCTTATAAATTGTACCTAGCCCATTCATAAACACATGTAATCATTTTGCTTCGCCTAACATTTTGGTTAGGAATTAATAGTAATAAAATTTGTGCAGAAAATAAGTTTAATAGTATTCTTTTAGACATAATTGTGATGAAATATAGCTAAATGCCTACACTAACGATTTATGTACAAATATAATCAGACTTTTTACACGTAAAAATGTCAAGCAACATTATATCATCAAAATATTCACATTGACAATTATTTTATTCCATATTATACCCATAAATATAATGAAGTATTTTTATAGTAGTTGTTTATATATTATTAATATTAATGAATATATCATAAATACAATTTAATACTATTCCTGAACACAGGACAGGTACAGTTATTATATGTTTAAAATTCATATACTTATTTATTTTATGTTATATATATGACTAGTGATATGTAACAACAACATTAACACGAAGGTATGGTAAAGTTATCCGCAAATATTTGAGATTGTCGATTTCAATACTTTAAAACATTTAATAGTTATTTAATATTTGCATATATTCCATTAGAGTAATAATATAGTATGCACCATGGGGAAACTAACATCACGATGGTAATTTAAAATATGACTAACTAATTACAGATAAACTAATTTTATTTTAAATATAATTCAGGCTTTTTGGTAGGTCCCCTCACTAGGGAATTTAACTAGGGAAAAACAATCTTGAACATGGAGGTAGGTATTGAACATTCATCTTACATCTATTTTTATTATGCATTACACCCACACGGGTACATTACCTACAACAAACATCAATGAGACTACCTATAATTTTGGTCACTCGCACAAATTTACAATAAAACACATTAATATCATAGAGTACGAAACGATGTTAGCTGCTAAGAATGCTAAGCTCCTGACGCTTTTCTTTAATTCTTAGGATTTATTGAACAGTTTCGGAAAACTCTGAGTTAAATGCTCAACTGTACGATTATTTGATTAAGGTCTAGAATATTCGTAGATCTTTAATCGTATATTTTTGATCGATTTGTACACCACACGCTCTCACATTCAATTACTTTACATCTTCAAGAACGTCTAATTACAATATCAAATACATAGTTATATACTTATATTATTAGCATATAAATATCATGTTTCTCACAAATGATGATATTTATTTGTAGGAAGTTGGGTTGTCATGGAACAGGAAATGATGATGTAAACTTACGTCATAATAATATGAGCACACAGCTGACCGGGCAGGCTGGAGTAATAATGTCGTGACCAATAGGGGAATTTCTATTTAACGTAATCCTGCACAAAGTAGGTATCTTAAAAGTTATAATCGGCATACCTATTTTAAAGTTATATTGGTGGGTCATCATTGTCATAAATCATGAATATCAATAAAATACATAAATATTGTTATCAAATGAGGTACTTATTAAAGATATTGTTTGTTGTATTAAGTGAATCATGAAAAGGGCTGTTTTAATTATCAAGTATTCCATTGTGTAAGTCCTAGTGTATTAATTATTCACTCATTTATGTCCCACACTAACGTCACAGTATACCTACGACAACATTTTCTTACGATAATTAGTAATTACATGAAAAGTCCCTTTAGAACAATGATTAATAACTATTTTTCATCCTTAATGTTCATATTAAGTATTTCCCTTGTTTTATAGAACTGCCTATGATTTATAGTTGAGACATGTTTTGATGTCATAAATCTGCATTGTTTTCAGGTATTCCCCGAAGCTTAAGAATTATGCCTTTAAAATAAGGCTATATACACACTGACGTCCTTTTACGTCGAACTTAAGCTGTCACTACACTGTCAGCTTAAGTGGAATGCTTGGATCATACATTCGACTCCGGTCCTTCGGTGTTGTGTTTGAACGAGGCCCGAATTCGAGCTAGATATAGCGCACAAATATGACCGTAGCATTTGTTGTACCATTCTGGAGTCCGCCCCCTGTAATAAAAGATTATATTTATTACCCACAAACTGTTTTTTTTTATGAATGAAAACTTAAGTACTACCACCAACACGTTGGTGGGACGGACGGATGTTATAAAATGAATCGCCGGTTTGTCTATTTCCAATGCTTTAAGACCTTGGAGGGCAGCCACTAGGAAGAGCATGGTGCACTACGCAAAAAACCGTTCAAACTAGACACGATCTTCAGAAATTAAGATGCCTACATTGCCGACTGAAAAGATTGGTTGTTCCATTAAAGGCCTTCAAGGGGCCTACTACCTAAGTCCATTTATGAGATCACGTAAATCCAGAAAACAACTACAGCGCTTGCATAGTTACATAACCATTTGCCCAGGTACGTAAATCCGGAAAACAACTACAGCGCTTGCATAGTTACATAACCATTTGCCCAGGTACGTAAATCCGGAAAACAACTACAGCGCTTGCATAGTTACATAACCATTTGCCCAGGTACGTAAATCCGGAATACAACTACAGCGCTCGCATAGTTACATAACCATTTGCCCAGGTACATAAATCCGGAAAACAACTACCTACAGCGCTTGCATAGTTACATAACCATTTGCCCAGGTACGTAAATCCGGAAAACAACTACAGCGCTTGCATAGTTACATAACCATTTGCCCAGGTACGTAAATCGGGAAAACAACTACAGCGCTTGCATAGTTACATAACCATTTGCCCAGGTACGTACTCGTAAACCCGGAAAAGAACTACAGCGCTTGCCTAGTTACATAACCATTTGCCCAGGTTACGTAAATCCGGAAAACAACTACAGCGCTTGCATAGTTACATAACCATTTGCCCAGGTACGTAAATCCGGAAAACAACTACAGCGCTTGCATAGTTATAGTATAGTATAACCATTTGCCCAGGGTTAGCCACTGAAGTCATCCTCCCGTCCCAGCCATACATCTTGCAAAAGTTGAAGTTAGTTGAAGTATTTATTGCTTACATAGTGTCGACCCTGGCTAGGTGCACCAATCGGCTGCGGCCCTTGCCGGCCGGCTGCGCCAGGTAGCGGGAGGCGAGCACCACGCCCCGCGAGCCGTCCGTGGGCTGGTTGCCGTGCGCGACCGAAGTCTCGGCCACCGCGCACCAGCCGCCGCCGCCGCCACCTTGCTGCCATGATCTGCACCAAAATAATCAACGTTTTCTCTAACTTGCTACGGAATGTTGATGTTACTTACTTTAAATTAAACCCGGAAATACTATGTATCCGGTGTCATGTGCTAAGATGATATGTAAAGAGATTTCATGTATTTATTTCACACCTAGGACTGCAAACATACTGTCTTTTGTTTTGACACGTCAAATTGTATAGGTCTTGACATTCAGCCACAGAAAAAAAATAACCTTAGAACTGATGTCTATACCACCAGGGTCGCGTTTTATAAAGCTACAATTTACAATTTCGCTGTTTGCCTCTCTAACGCACGCACATATTGGCTAGAAAGAGAGGCAAACAGTGAAATTGTAAATTGTAACTTTATAAAACGCGACCCAGGTAAAAGAATACCTCAAACAGATTAAAAAATAATTAGGCGCGGATGTTTTTTTTTAAATATTTTACGATACTGTACTATGGTTTATTTACAAATGAAATAGTATGGTTCGGCGAAATCAGTTCGTTTTATTTCATGGCAAGTTTGAGAAAAGCACTATACAAATCTCGGCGAGAAACAGGGTTACAGGCCGCGTATCCCTATCTGCTTCGTTTCCCGTCCTCTATAGTAATGTACTATTGAAGCTGCATACTCAAGGTTGGTTATAGCGGACTGACCCCGTATTTGAATGAATAAAAAAATAGATCACATTATTCAGATTCAATGGGAGTCAGGAAAGTCAGCCTCATCAGCGTCAAGCCGCTCTTACGAGATAATGATTGTATTCACATGTTGTTTTTTTTTTCAACTGTGAGGTTGCATTTGGTGAAGGTAGTTAGAATTCCAAACGGGAGTTCAGTGCAGTTTATATTTGCGGTTAATACCTAAGTTGTTTTTTTTGTTACTTACGGTTCTTGTTAGTCTTACAAGTTGTTTTTCCGACAACGTAACCGGAAACCTTATATTTTCCTGTTAGTGTTCTTGACTCGATAACATCCCACCTCATGACGTAACAATGAGTAGGTCGTCAGACGAGCCATTCATAAAATATAGTATGCGTTTACATAAACCACTTTTAAGTACATGAAATGAAAATATATAGGCAAGTACCTACCTCAAAACACAGTAATCTCTCGGGGGCAGGTTGATACTCGAAGCGGTTATGAATTGAAACACCTCTGCATTCGTGCCGAGCTTCTCAGCGACTCGCCACTTCACTAACGAGTCGTCCCATATGTGACGTTCGCGAAGAATTCTGGAATGCAATCAAGTAGGTACATACTCTTGATATTTCTCGTTGTGGTGAAGGCGAATGGCTCGGCTTTAAATTGAAATTTCATATTCGACACAACAAATAAGCTTGTAGAAATGTTAGAATGTAGATGGCCTGAATTTAAAGACAAGAGAAAATAAAGCAGTATACAAATTATTCTAAAAAATAAGGTGTGTTGTTGATGGCAGGTATCACGGACGATTTTGATCCTCCGTTTAAAAAACGATTAATAAACGCATATATTTTTTATACAAGGGTAATACATTCAGTAGGTACTGAGATTTACTCCTAGGAAGAAATCGGAAATTTTACATAATTTGCACAATTTATGTTTTTAAGAATTCCATGCAGTTGGAGTGATAGCAAAATACAAACCTCTGCATAACTTCCTGCGGCGGTGCTTCCACGTCCGTGGTAGCCCTCCACAGCCTCAGAGGATGTCCATCGCCCACTTTCTTACAGCACAACTCCACATGAGGAGCTGCCCCGGACACTGACATCCACCCTCGCGTTCTGGAAATTTCATGTTTCAATTATTTTTAGGTCGACAGGATGTGTTTTTTTGATTTTAGTTACTTTAGCGTTTACTTGATACGTTAAGCGTTCGGGTAAATCCATGCGATTGTAGAAAGTGACCATTTTATCGTTTGTTTATTAAATTATAAGTGTTACATTATATCTACATAACTATCATTTTGATATCTCGATATAATAACAGTGGTCACTTACATTACATTACACTCTTGCGTGGAATTGCCCATTAACGCTCGTATTGATTAGGGCTGTAACCGCCAACATCGACAATCGATGTTTTCATGCCATTTGCGTTTCCTTCGATCAAATATGTAAGACCGATGAAGGTACCTAAGCGTAAAAACGATAGATGTTCGCGGTAGATCCCTTTACGTGTATGTTTTTATATTAATTTATTAGAATGTTTTTATTTTATAGGAACATTAGGTAATTTATTTAAATGGTCATGTATAGTATCGTAATCCGATAAATAGTTCCTTAAATTGATTTAAACTTTCACGGTTATCTTATCACTCATATTTTAAAGACAAACGGGTCTTAATCGCGTAATGTCTGCCTGCGACCACGGGTGTAACGTCATGCCCGAAACGTCAGGATATAATTAAACGTAAGTTTACGCGATTATGACCCGTTTGTCTTTAAGCTATAAATAGTTCCTTCTCAATAACTATTAAGGACGGTCGTCGTGTAATTTTTGCATGTTATATGATTTTTTTTATTATATTCAATTAGGAACATTCAGCGTAAAGTACTCAGTAGCAAGCAGGCAAAGTTCCTACTGAATAAATGTATACCCAACCATCTTGCTACAAAGTATTTGACGCTGACTGTACATTTTAATAGGTACAATCACAACGTTTATTCTATTTTTAATTTGTTAAATAATGAATGTCCTACTGAGTCAAATATAACAGTTAAATACACTACTTAGGTCACAGAAGAAACACTAAACAAAACACCTAAGTGGCCACTACAAATGAAAATGATGTGCCGAAGTTAGTAGTATTTTTACAAAATACAATAATATTTCTACACTGTACTGAAGAGCAAACACTGAAATTTTAGTCTAGTAAATCAAATCTGTACAATCTTAGAATTATAGCATAGTAAAACAAAAATAATTTTGGGGATCCGTTTAAAGACCCATTCAGCAGGTATTGTTAATTTAGGTAGGTACTTTGATTAGGAAATAGTAGAAGAAATTTTATTTGAAAAAAAAAAAAAATTGTTGCCCTACTTTTCTCTAATCGGAATTCGATAGAGAATGGGCTTTTAAAACGCATCATCACTATTTTTGTTTCATCGTCTATACCAGCTGAAACATTTAGCGAAAACGGTTGGCATTTAATATGCCGTTACGTGCACAATGCCTTCTGAAAATTTTACCAGAATAATATTCAGAGTGATATCGAATACATAATATTAAAACTTGAATCTTTTCATGATATTAAAACTTGAATCTTTTCTTTAGTAGTGAACACGACAAAATTATGCAATTTTCCGGTGATATCTCTCTAGTTATCAACTTTTGTAAGGAGCAGTATAAATAGGTATTTTGCGCTTACAAAAATAGTCTTACGTTGTTCTACATCATGATATGATTCAGGATTTATTATGTATCTTATTTTTGATTTCACCTCAAATAGAACGGAATGAATTATTCCGTGTTTTGTTTCAGTACAGCGCGGAAATCCCAAAAAGGCTACATCAATGGAAATGAAGATGGCAGACGTTCTAGAACACCGATCTCTCACCTCTTTCCTGAACGGCCACAGATTCTAAAAAAGCACGAGAATAGTTAAACTATAGAAATACCAGTATCTGATAAAAGATTTCTAGGAGCACAGATCTACGTTAAAAGTCAAACACGTAAATCGAAGTAAAATGAAAGATGAGTAATGAATGGTTTACTTACTTTTCTTTGGCTTCTTTTAGTAAAGCTTTGATGCAGGCTTGTTGAAAACCTTTCCAGTCTTGGTTAAAATCTGCTCCTAATTCTTCTAACGCTACCTGCGTTGACAAAATAAAAAAATCATTGTTATTACATGAAGGATATGATTTTAAATTATTTTTTACATTTTAGTGATCAGTTAAGGTTCAGCTGCTGATGCTTCTGAATCAGTAACGGTAGTCACGCTCGGCTATCGCTGATTTGCGCTGGTCGGCGAAGCTTTCTATTAATACTCTGGAACTAATGCTAGATCTAGCATCGGTATATCTTACCGGTACACTCTCCTCGAAGTAGTTGAACTTGCAGCGCGCTAGCATGTCCGCGGGTGCCAGGAACAGCTGCTGATGCTTCTGAATCAGTAACAGGAGGCACGCGTGAGCCGCTCGGCTTTCACTGATTTGTCGCTGGTCGGCCACGCTTTCTATCACCATTCTGGAATTAAAGTATAATGTTATTTTTGGATTTTGTACGACTAGCTAAAACGACAGAAACGTAATATCAGTTTCTGGCATCTGTCTTTGCCGACTCTACTCCGATTGGCACTTATGGCACTGGTCTCACCGCGATCTACTAAGCTATGAACTATCGGCTATAAATACGAACAAAAGATATGCACTCCCGTGTAAATAAAAGAGACACGGCGACACTCGCCCAGCTATCAGCTATCACCGCCGGGCGAGTAAATAGTAGCTCGCGGTGAGACCAGTGCCTATTGGATGGTACTTATAAGAAAAATAAAAATGAAACATAGCTGCGCTACATGTGAGGACGCACATAGTATGGACGCACATAATATATACTAAGTCCTGGAGCAAATATGTTAAGTCCATTAAACCATATCTACATAAGTATCTCTCTTTGAAATCCATTTATTTTGCAGGCAACTACGGAAACCTACACTGAGCACGGCTTGACTTAGGTACTCATAGCATATTTTTACGATCTACCCCTATCTAGTAGGTTTTTTTTTTAGTTTCAGTCTTACCGGTTTGAATTCCCTTCCTTCGTGCTGCCAGTCTGTGGCGGCGCATGGTGAAGCCTGAGTAGCGTGGGAGCCAAACACACAGCCAAGTTGGAAGCCGTCATCTGGTTTACCGCTGAATGCTCCGCGACCTGTAAGTTAGGATTACGTTCGTCTTAGATTCGAGTTCACTAATTCTTCTTACTACAAGTAAATTTACCAAAACTGGCACGAATGGATTGAGTAGGTAAGTAGTAAGAGACAGAGTGTATCTGTCTGGATGTCAAAATGACAGAAGATACAGGTTGGTATAGTGGGGCCTCCTATACATAATGAATAGAATGATAAATGTCATCAACTCATCAATTTCATTAATTCCATTCGTGCCAGCTTTGCTGAATCGACCTGTAATGTAGAATGTAAATTATACCTATACATAGAATATTTTGACGAAAGACAGCTTTCCTTTTGAGGTGTATCAGGGTGTAACTCAGTTTGACGACAAAGATAATATCGTTCAAAAATGCAGAATTCCATCTCGTTTAGTTATAAGATCAATAAGATGCCAAAACATGAGGACATGCCAAAATGGAAATATTTTACCTAAAGATAGTAATGTGTTTTACCTCGGCAAGGAAAACGAGTAAAGACTGCAATGCTTCCAAATGTTCTTCGGGCAGCAATAGCAATGCACACTGTACAGCGTCGGGTCTAAGAGGTTCTGGTACATCTGGAATTATAAAATGAAGGTTACAAGTAAGTAATGTAAGTACGTAGGTAGTGTTTTATAACTAACGGCGAAACATACGTGGCCTACCTACCTACTTGGTAGTGATCCTACCTACGAAGCTGGAAAACTAACCCATTTATTCATAGACGTCTCCTAACTTAGAAAGCCGATCAGTATCGTTTTTCCCTTTCGGTCTTGTAGATATATTGATAAGATTGAAACGCTTTGGGTCTGATCATCAATGTGATAATACTGTCAAAGACGAATTTTCACAAGAATTTGGATTGGCAATTTTGGTGGGCTAGATATAATTTTCATCAATATCGTAAAATTAATTGTAACCAGCGTTTTATATATAAGATAAACTAATTTGCGATTAATTGATTAAAGAGGGCCTAGTCTTTCGAAATCTAATTTGTACCGTAATAAAATCTTAATTACCTGCGTGGTAGATTACTAAAACATTGAAAATTCTTTTTAACTTTTTTAATATTATATTTAAATAGCGAAGGTAACGTTCTACGTTAATTAGGTACCTACTAAGAAACTGATATTGTGAAAAAACTTATTGTGTAAGTATACGGTGACCGTCAAATACTTTGTAGCAGCCAAAGTGCCCAAATAATTTGGTACACTATGTATTGGGTACCTATACAACGTGCTACACCACCCACTGAAAACCTTGAACGGGGTGATTTGGTAGGTTATACTGAACAACTTTTACTATGAAGCTAACCCTGAAATTTCAAAAAAATGTTGGCTCTTTCATACAACATGTCTTTATGGATCGGTCACAATGTATGAAAAAGACAATTTTTTTAGATTTCGTGATTGGCCCCATAATAAAAGTTGTTCAGTATAGCCTACTAAATCACCCTATTCAAGGTTTTCAGTAGGTGGTGTAACACCCTGTATAGGTAGGTACTAGTATGGTGTACCGAACTGTTTGGTGCGTTTGACAGCTACAAAGTCTTGACACTGACTGTACATAAAATAGAACATAGGGGCATTTTTACTTTTTCGGGTACCCAATTAGCGCGAAGTTAAAAAACCTTAATTTGAGTCAGCTTCGTAACGACAATTAAGAACTAAATTTCGATAATATCTCGGTTTTGGTGTTCATTTTACAAACTATACTACTTGTTGACCACTCGTACTTACACTAACACACACACTTACACATTCACACTCATACACGTCTTACACAAATTATCTTAATTATTGATTTATTAAACTAATGTTATACTTTAACTTTGTGTTACCTATTAAC
>JALPQI010022077.1:0-26137 GCA_025490895.1 Thaumatotibia leucotreta
CTTGGTTAAGAACTGTATGAAGAAGACTTTACAGAAACATTTACTGAATGACAGTCAGCTGGTAACAGTGGTTAAAGAAATAGAAGCAGTTCTTAACACCAGACCTCTAACTTATGTCGATACAGAACCCGAGCACGTATTAAAACCTTCAGATTTTCTTTCTATGGGCAAATGCATCGTTATAGAAACTTCAGATAAAGATCCTAGTACATCACAAGGGACGGTGACTAAGGATAAATTAATTAAAGGTTGGAAAAAATCTGTTGTGATTCTGCGAGAATTCAAAGAGATGTTTGAGAACAGGTATCTCCTAAATTTGAGAGAAAGATACTCCCACCATCCTCATGAACCTCGAGTGACATCAAAGTTAACACCAAAAATAGGACAAGTAGTACAGATCAAAGGTGACACTAAAAATAGGATCAATTGGAATGTTGGGAAAATAGTATCCTTAAGGGAAGGCGCCGACGGCTTATGTAGGGTCGCCACAGTACGTGTAGGAAATAAAATGTATACAAGATCTATCGCGCATCTCTACCCGCTAGAGATCGAAGATGGAGAAGAGCAGTGTAAACAAACACCACAACATCGAGAGGATAAAGAAGAACATGTACAGATTTTTGATCTTCCATGTTCAGCAGAAAATAACGCATCGGGAGAACCCCGCAACGCTATCGAAGCTCCTTCTGACCAAAGATTGACCAAGGTAACGCAGAGGAATGAGACAGAAAAAGAATTACCGCCTCAGATTTTCATTTCAGAGGAAAAAACTTCCTCTCCTCGATTAGAGCCTAAGAATTGTAACGTAAACGAGCCTAAGCCAGCCAAGCCTAAGTCTATGTCCGAACCTGACCTAATCGAGGTCGACGACCTCGAACCCTACGAGTACGGTGATCATGAGCCACACCACATAGAAGAGGTCACGCCAACAGAGGAACACGACGAGTCAAGACCCAAGAGAGCGGCAGCTATGAGGGCCCTTGAGAAGATCAAGGAATGGACCAGCAACTTGGTCGCCGTGCTGCTTCCTGTTGTGGGGAGTGTCGCGAACGACGCGAATTTCTGAACGAATATTATTTCCTTGCGGCAACACTGAGGAGTGTCCTCTGACTAAAGTGTGAGTATCTGTGGTGAGGCGACGTGGCAGAGTTTGAATGTACTCATCGTAACGAAGTTGGTAAAACACGCGAGTACTGAGAAAGTGTTTGTGAGTGAGAAGAAGTCGACTCCTGGTGATTCCGGAGTCATCTAAAGCTAAGTATTTTATTTACTTGGTGAGAGCTCAAAATAGTGGTAAAGTATTCCTACATCCAACTCTTTCAGTCGAGTCAACTTATTAAGTATCACAGTATAGAATGTTGTAAGTTTGTAAGAGATAGGCGTGCCACGGTCCTTGCCGTGGACGCTCTTTGAGACCATCTTAGGTAAGGCAGACAAGGTACTACATTACGAGCGGAGGCGGCGCAGCGAGCGTCGCGTACTCCGGAGCCAAGTGATCGTATTAGAAGTGTGGCGATCACAGTATGCGTGGACGCCAGGTACTTCTTGCGGGCCAGAAGCCATGCGATCAGGTTAGTATACTTTTACTGTCGTATGAGGGGTGTGGCGACCGCAGTATGCGTGGTCGCCAGGTACTTCTCATGGGCTAGAAGCCATACGAACAGTTTAGGCCAGCGGCGACGGCCGCGTGGCGAGAGGTGTGCCGAAGGTGCGGCAGGATACCTCGACTTACAAGAAGGTGTGCCGATATGAGAGGCGAGAGGTGTGCCGATGGTGCGGCAGGATACCTCGACTTACGAGAGGAGTGCCGATATGAGAGGCAGTATTCCTCGGCTTGAGAGAGGTGTGTCGATGGTGCGGCAGTTTACCTCGCCTCGTAAGTGTAAAGTGTCCTTCATCTGGCCGGGTAAGATGGGTCTCTTGGGTAGAATACACATATAGAGATGTGTAGAGGTGAATGTAGAGAATACCATGTTCATAGAGCTAATTTACCCACAGATGGCTGATGCGTGATCATCAGAAACTAAGCGAAGCAGATGTGAGGCTCCTCGGACTCGCAAGTAGAAGGAGCCGAGAGAGCGAGGATAAAGCTCTTACCCTGGGACTAGAAGGTATGTATGACGAGCATTGCACTTTTACACTCCCAAACCCAGGCAGGTTACATTTCCCTCCTTCTAGCGGTCAGTACGCTTACCGTGTGAGGGAGGGAATAAATGTGGTCATAAGATTAGGTGGCCACAAGTGCTTCCATAAAAGTTGTTACTAACTGTACACTGTTCGTCAGAAGAAGACAAAAAAAAAAAGTAAACAAGTATGGCTGACTTTCCATAGCATTCGACGTCTTTTACACATGTCGCGAAACAAGTTCGTAGATATATTGAAATAATGTAAGTTTTTAGGATTTTTTAAATTCTTTTTCTTTATTTTGGTTTTCTAGGGTTTTTTACTCACGAACGGTATAAGTAGGTATTATAGGTATCTGTGCTAGCGACAGCAACCTTCGGCCAAACCGTATTGACAGATTTGAAATCTGGTTGGTTTCATCTGTAGCGCACGTAAGTGACAGTGACATTCACCATGTCACAACACAAGCGTGCCTTCAGATAATTCTGATAAAGTTCTTCTGCAACCATCCATGTGCCGTAAATAATATGAAGACGAGGAAGGAGCCAGCCGAATCCTTCCAAAAAGCACATCATGAAACCTTACCTCCGGGCTAACAAAACATTAATGATTCAAGTAATGTCCATGACCTGCTTACACTTCTTTATCGCTTGTTTATATTATATGTTACCTATTGTGTTTTGATATTGCCTTTATGCATGCATTGCGCTTACGGTCAAAGAACCTATAAACCTTAATGTATTTTACTGAGCAGGACGAGATACGTGCCACATGTCAAACAAGCTAATACTACAACTACTTATTTATTCCTATACAACTTGTATGTGTGTCGTTCGCTTATCTCCTAGATACTCTAAAACGAGTATTTTCCCAAAGATAATACCAAGCTAGACCATTTTTAACTCCGTTTCTCATCACCGTCCCAGCTCTCCTGTAGGTACCTATTGTAAATTTGATTATCGACAAAATCGTTAGAAGTGAGATACTAATTAATTCAATAAGTATAGATATTTATAGAATAATTGTTCATTTAAAGGTTTTATGTGTGCATAATTAATTATGTTATATACTAATGCCTAGATACAGACGCCTAGTTATATAAACTACGCAACATACGCTGATAAACAAACTAAGGTGATTCATAAGCTATAGGCAAAATATCCAACGTCGGTTGCCGAATATCGAACGTCAATTAGAATGAGAGAGAGTGAGATCAGATATTTTTAGTATTTTAATTAAGGTCCTAGCACTCGGCATGATAATGCCCAATAGTTAAGACGAGACCCTGCTGTCATCTGTATCGCTAGTGACTTAACCGTTAATTAAACACCGTCCAAAACTGGGCATACCTACATAATTACTAAGACTATTGAGTGCCAAGAAAGCTTGCAGTCTGCTAGCTTGCTTGTCGAATTAATGGTTGGTATAAAAAGATGACGTGTATTACAGTCTCCAGCAACTAAACGTTTATACTCTGGACTCTGGAGATTGTATGTCACAGGTAGCATCAACTCACCGTGACCACAGTTACCCCAGGATACCCAAGCTGCCAACATTAGAAAATAAACATTTGTTTAGATCTAAGCTTCTGAATGTAAGGCCTGTGGGGCTACCACGATCTACTAATACAATTCAGTTTAGGACCTAATCTGAATCGCGATGTGTCAGTTCCGTAGAATAACTGTCAGAAATTGCTAAGCCGATCCTAAACTGAATTGGTAGCCCCTCTGAGTGTCAGACATTGCGCGGCGTCCCGCTCTCAGCGTCTACTCAGTCACTCAGTCGACGCTCTTCTTACATTTAAAATAGTGATGGTCGCAAGCGCTGCGCCGCGGCGCTCCGCAGAGTGCGCGACAGCCGCCACAGTCTCCTGGCCGTTGTGGCAGGGAGATGGGACAGTGCCCTTGTCAAGCACTGGACCTCCCAACACCTAAGCTTAAGTACTAACATAGTCATTTAAGTATTTTTAACCGACTTCAAAAAGGAGGAGGTTTACAATTCGTCGAAATCTTTTTTTTTTTTTTTATGTATGTTCCCCGATTACTCGAAGACGCGTGGACCGATTTGAAATATTCTTTTTTTGTTTGAAAGGGTATACCTTCTAGTTGGTCCCATTGTCACCGAATCCAGATCTGATGATGGGATCCTGGAGAAATCGAGGGAACTCTTCAAATGTTGTAGGCACACATGACATTTTTCATTTATTTTCGAAGACTAATCAAGTATTTGCATCTAGTCATGAACATCTTAAGTTGGTGATCTGATGATGGAAGGTACAACTCTTTAGCAATTAGGAGTTGGGGGATAATTCTTTAAGTATAACATATTTCGTGTATTTTGGAAGCTATTTGAGTATTTGCCTTTAGGTGGTCATCCTTTCATGTTGGTGAGCTGATGATGTAAGGTACAACTCCTTGGAGATTAGGAGTTGGGGGGATAATTCTTTAAATATAACATATTTCATATATTTTGGAGGCTATTCGAGTATTTGCCTTTAGGTGGTCATAGTCTCATGTTGGTGAGCTGATGATGAAAGGAATAACTCCTTAACGATTAGGGGTTGGAGGATCATTCTTTGTATATAACAAATGTCATACATTTTCGAGATCAATTCAAGTGTTTGCTTAGTAGTTATGACATGTCGGTTAGCGGTTAGTGATTCTTCAAATAATATTGGCATGCTAAGTCTGTTACCTTTGAAATTGTTTTTGTATTCATATAAGTTCGCCAGTTCAGGTTTTATGGCTTACTACAGTGCAGTACATTCTAATTATCAGTATTTAGAGCATACTGAATAACGATTTTATATTTACACTACTAAAAAGCAAAAAATAAAATATTTTAAAAATAAAAATAAAACCGCCTTCAAAAATTCGCCCGAACTAAAAAGTTAAAAATAATGTTGGTTCCTACTTCTTAGGATTTCCTACCCAAACCTTTAAACCTTTTACCCTATTCATTGAAATAAAACATTATGGCTAGGTACCCTACAGATTTTTTAGAAGTCGGTGCCAAGCCAAATATGTTCACTTCGCGAGTACTTATATGTATTTGATAGAGCTTTGTAACTTACTGTCACTCCGGTTATGCTTTCATGAAAATGACTGAGGCAGACCATTCTGTTGATAAAAGCGTAATCGGAGTGACAGTAAGTTACAAAGCTCTATCTAATATATACCTATGAACGTATTCGGCTTGGCATCGACTTCTAAGAAATCTGTAGGGTACCTAGCCATAATGTTTTATTTCAATGAATAGGGTAAAAGGTTTAAAGGTTTGGGTAGGAAATCCTAAGAAGTAGGAACCAAAATTATTTTTAACTTTTTAGTTCGGGCGAATTTTTGAAGGCGGTTTTATTTTTATTTTTAAAATATTTTATTGTAACTAACACTTTATGGATTTTTATAGTCTGCTGAAATAAATGATTTTTATTTTTTATAAATGTAGATTACAAACTGAATTCAAATGTTTGTTAACTCCAGCAGCTGCGTTCCGCGTCACGCCTGGGCCGCCTTCGCCTCCTGGCAGGAGAGTTCACCGCCGACGTCTGCTCCATGTGGCGTTACGGCGCGCCTTTCCCCACCTTCCTCAAAATCGTCGGCACTATCTTCATGTGTCTACTGTTCGTGCTGCCTATCCTCTATCCATTCTTCGTGCTTCTGGTCACATACTTTTCGTTTGAAGGATTATTTCTCAGGTAATTTTAGACAGGTATACATTAGTCAGCTTTATTACTCAAACTACATGTGACCAGCGATGTCCAAATCGGGCTTCGCCACAGATGCGGGCGGTTGATAAAATGTTAAAATCGGGCCCGGCCACTGACGAGGGGATATTAAACATTTTAAATAATATGATTGATCTATCGTTCTTTATTCCGTTATTGGAATTATAGGGAATTATTACTTATACATTAATTAATTACCTAATAAATTATGGTAGTTCAGCCTGGTTTATAAATATCGCAATAACTGCAATAAAATAACAATGAGATAAGCAACGTACATAAATATAATATAAGTTATAATGTAAGTGTAAGTAGTATAATCACATTAATCACAGTCTAAGAAAAAGAAGAAGAAGGTGGGAAGATTACATTCCTAAAATACGAACTTGCTACAAACGCGTTGGTGCAATCGACGCTATAGATAAGATACTTAATTAGATGCTCAGAATTTATGTAGGATACCTACTGAAATCAATATCAGGCACGTGTCTGACTCGCACTTGAAATTTTGTAACATTAGTGAAGAAACGTCCCTGAAACTCGATTGTAAGCTTGCTAACTTTTTACAAAAATCAACACCTAGTAGGTACTAACCCGATTTCATGTACCCCCAATCCACCACTTGACTGTTATTAAATACTGTTAATTAATCAGTACCTATATTCTTATTACAAACAACTTATTTAGTACCTAACGTTTCATTACACATCGCAATCAGTGTACCAGTCGCAACTTTCACGAATAAGTTCTAAAATCACATTCGTTTACCAGTTGGTGGCTGACGCAGCCGTGGCAGTTCACACCGCTGCAGATCGGCCAACGCGCTCTGGGTCTGGTCTTCCAAGTACAGCGCGCACGCGACGTGTGGAAGGTGCGAGAGGTGCTGACACGCGCCATTTTGCTGGCACACTCGCTCGCCACCTCTGTGGACTATCTCTGCGTCATGCAGGGTCTCCTTGACGAGGCATAGAGTCCAGCGGGGCTTGGAAAGCGCGAATACTGATACGCATCATCCTGGTTCATGAATCTCGCGCTCAACATCCGGCTCGCACACTCGAAATAACTCTGCCTCAAGCAAACCCTCGACAAATCACAGATAAGAACTGAGGCACTAAATTATAGCAAATAACAAACTACGTTATGACACTTCCACGTCTAAATCACGCTTGACTGATATGAAATTACTTACACCGCTGAACTATTTAACCATACACGCAACTTGCACTGAACGTCAGAACAAACTATAATTATTTTTGACCATTCAGTGATAAATGTAGGATAAATTAAAAGGCGGAATAGAGGGATATCAATGTTTTTATTCTAATAATTTAATAGCTTAAATAAAAGTAAGTTCCAATGTTGTACTTATAGTCTTATTTTGAGATTTAATGTAGCACTTCGTTGCACAAGTTGACTTCCATCAACCTACGAGTACCTATACCTATGTACAGTCAAGTGCAAAAATAAGTATCGAAAGAATCCGTTCATAAATATGTTACGACGTTCTTATTACACAGAATTAGAGTGCACTGGGACATATTTTTGAACGTTTTTGTATACCCCTTATTTTGTCTTCGACTGTACATATAACAGTATGTTCTAAGAGGAGTTGATTGATTTTTATCTGATTGGGAATTTTGGAGTGATGTGTAGTGGGCCTCCTGAGATACTATAATTGTGCCAAATGAACGTGAGAAGGTACCTAATGTTTTTAATAAGAAGTCACGAACTTTTGTTTCCATTTCGGTGTTCGCAATCAGTGCGACATGTGCAATATGCATTTTTATGACAGAATTCTTTCACCCGATCCGTCCGACTTCATTGATATTTTACCTCAACAAACATGAAAAATTATCTACTCACCTGCCTACACGATAATACGCATCGTATTATTATACTGATCCGATATGATAATAAACACCCAAGGGCTTAACTTTTCACAATATTGACGTTATCATAGTGAGATGCTGTAGAATAATCTGACACTTAAGATTACCGTTACCTCCTCGGCCTCGGAGAAGAGCGTCGTTGACAACAACTCGCATCGCAGTAACCCGCCGTGGTCCGGCAATGCCACACGAAGCCATGGCGTTGACAACTATCGTCGGAATATTGGCGCTCTGTCATTTGTAAGTACCTGCCTATACCTACCACACCCCATCTTAGCGTGTAATTATAGAATATTGCACATAACTGCAGTTTACACGAGTTACTCACGAAATAACGCAAACAAGTCCTTATCGACAGATCGATCATTGAACGATATGAATTCCGATTACCTAGATGTTAGCAACCGAGAAATTATAGCAGTGCGTGCTATTGTGGCTAAATTGAGGACTTGACGAAAACGTTAACTTGATGGTTAGCATTTTATTAAAGATCAAATTCATACTCGTTATATTTTTCAAGTGGAAAACGATTTTCATATATTACAAGCAAGAAGACTTGTCTTAGTACTCGTGCTTGTATTTTTTATCTCTATATTACTGGGCTCTGATAGTACCTACCTAATCCTGTTACGTGTTGGTAGTGTTTTGGTAGAGATGAGTAAAAATCAATCTAAAGAAGTAGGTATCTCTACATCACGTAGCTATGCTTATAATTTGGAAGCCGTGGTACCCATTTTTATAGCACGTGACTCGTTTATGAATGTGTTCATTAAGTAGTAAGTGAATATTAAATCAGATTTCATGGCTATGCCACCTCTTGGACCTTGTTTCAATCACAATAAGATTATAGTACAGTCCGTAGCTGAAGTAGTTAACCCATGCGATCTGGGTCGCGTTTTATAAAGTTACATTTTACAATTTTGCTATCTGCCTCTCTAACGCACGCTCTCATTGGCTAGAAAGAGAGGCGAAGAACAAAATTGTAAATAGTAACCTTATAAAACGCGACCCTGGATATCGAAATTATCTCAACACGATTTTAAGTATTAAATACTACCTAATATGTGGAAAAACATTCATAAAGATCGTGGGTAGTCGACCTGCCGCACTTCCACTGAAAAAATATACGAAAACAGTCGCAATTTTCGTACCAATAAATTATTATAAATAGGTACAAATTGTACCTCCTGTATGCTTAAACCTGAGATATTAGGTAATTGTTTATTAAGTTGAAGTTGTAATCTTTCGATAATAATAATTAGATTAAAATTAATTATATCGAGTCATCGTTGTTTGTTCTGTGTAAAGGACACGGATTTGATTTCGCATATCATTTTAATATCAGTCAAGTTTGAGGTCGTTGGATTGGATGCTACCCGGACAGAGAAACAAAACAATCAACCGGAATCATCCTTAAAATCGTGTAGATATTTGTTTTTGTAAAAATATTACTTTTTACAAATTCACAATTTTTTATCCACAACTGTATTTCGACAATAGCTTTGAAAAGGACGACAAGATAATACAATAAAAAACGTTCGGATCTCAGTGTAGGTATTACATGAACATTCCGGTACTTTAGGGCTCATGCATAAATCATGCGAGGTTTTTTCGGCTACTTTTTTAACACTTGACATACGTACTTAGACACTATAAAATGTATAATATAAAGAATCATGTAGGTACTTATTAACTAGCAACCTAATAGTTCATAAGAGGGACAGACAAAAATATCTCTACCTACCCAAAGTTTGAAGATTTGGATCACGTTTTCAATATTGATAAAAAGTGGTAGGGTAGAGTCAATAATGCTAAGCAAGATTCACCACATTTCCCAAAATGTTTTTATGAAACATTCCTTTTTTGTTACAAAAAAATGTATAGGAATAGAGTAACAAAAAAGAAATTTTCCTTACTCAGCAATCAGGGCTCGGATACCGGTTTTTACTCCATACAAAATAACGAAATCGAATTTTGTTCTTTTTTGTTCTTCGGTGTATCAATTCTTTGTTAATGGAGTAATTTAAAAATACGACGTTGGTAATTTCATAACATTTTGAATACTACATAAAGAATATAAAACATTTTAAATATTGGGCTATTTCGAGGTTTTCGAAAAAAACCGGTTCCGAGCCGTGCTCAGCATCAATAAGGAATATGAATGTATACAATCTTGCTAACCTACAAAAATTAGCTCGTGTCATATAATCTTGTGTTTGTAGAGGTGCCGGTGCCGCATATACCAAATTCCCTGATGACTTCACTTTCGGCGTGGCCACGGCAGCTCACCAAATTGAAGGCGCCTGGAATGTCAGCGGTAAGCAAGTGTTTTACTTAAAAATACCAACTCCTGGGCTTCTGTCTCCATCGCTCCAACTAAAGCGTCATCGGTGAAGGTGAGACAAGCAGAGTTTTCGAATTTTTCGAATACGGTTTTTGGATTTCGTGGTTTTAAAACGCGGAAGCATAGATTATTACCTATAAAATAAAACTTTTAAGAAAATTCCAACTTTTATTAAGTATCTACGTATCAGGGTTCTTAACCCTCTAATGCATAAGACAGGCAAAAATGCATTTCAAATTTGAACCCTAACAGCAGTCAATAGAATCCAAAACCAATGAAACCATATTTGGCTTCATATGCATTAGAGGGTTAAAACATGACTAGTTCTACAGCGACGTAGCGCCCTACGTCATAGGGTGCTACGTTCAGACATAAAAAATATGAACTAATAAAAGAAACGAGTCCAAATTAATCTATTTAGTGGGAGCTATTTTGGTCCCTTTAACGAAAACTTGAGTCCCTATTCTGACTATTATAGGTACATATATCCGAGACCCATTGAAGCCGTGTACCAGCGGGACGTAGATACTTCGATTTTAATTTATACAGAGTTATAACTTAATTTGTTCACTCCCGAGTTCTTGACCTGAATTGTCCAGGCAAGTCCGAGAACGTGTGGGACCGGCTCTCTCACAGTCGGCCAGAGATGATCGCGGACGGGACCAACGGGGACGTCGCCTGCGACTCTTACAACCGCTACCTCGAAGACGTTGAAGAGTTGGCTTACCTCGGCGTGGACTTCTACCGGTTCTCGCTGTCCTGGGCCCGCATCTTGCCCACCGGCCGCGTCGATCATATCAACGAGGATGGCGTGCGTTACTACAATGACCTGCTTGACGCTCTGGCCCAGAAAAATATCGAGCCCTTGGTAATTTATACTTACTACTATCAAACAAATCCTAAAGCGACGTGTCTTGTAACTATAGCCACTGAAGATTTTTTACTCACAAATAATGACATAAACTTCTCTGGTTTCCACATTATTCGAAATGGCCAGAGTTTGTCTTCTACTCCTAATACAAATACTGCTTAGTTATCAAAATCTGTTTGCGAATTTATTAATCCAGTAATTGATACCCTCTGTTCTAGCACTTAAGTCAGCCCGTAAATATTTGCTGTCTTAATTACATGTGATGCAGTTTTAATAAGGGCTAAAACTTTAATTTAATTACACAGGTAACACTATTCCACTGGGATCTCCCGCAAACACTCCAAGACCTCGGTGGTTGGGCCAACCCCAAAATGGTCGACTACTTCCGCGACTATGCCGATACCTGCTTCAGGTTGTTCGGTGGTAAAATTAAGTCCTGGATCACCATGAACGAGCCCTATGAAATCTGTGAAGATGCTTATGGTGATGAGAAGAAGGCCCCAGCGATTGACAGCCACGGTGTTGGCTGCTATCTCTGCAGTGATACGCTCCTCAAGGCTCATGCCGAAGCTTATCATCTATACAACGAGACGTATAGGCCTGTGCAAGGCGGACGGATAATGATCTCTATAAACTCTATCTGGTACGAGCCAATCGATCCGCAAAATTCGGAACTTGTTGAGCTCGCTGAAGTCGCGAATCAGTTTAAAGTGAGTACCGGCTAAATAAAATGATGTACATTCTTTTTATCCCACTAGCCACTAGATTTGTCAAAGTTGCAAACACTTCACCCCTATCGCTGTAGCAAACAAATGATAAATAAATATATTAAATCTAGTTTCTGCGGCTGCGCAGCATTAGGACTATTAGGAGTGCTGGTGCTAGTTGTCAAAACTCTAGTTTTAGCAACTGTAAATTGTTTGATTCTTTTAAATATCATAATGATAACAAGATATACATATTATTTATGCAGTTGCCTGAAGTATTAACATTATTTTATTTATATAGAAGTTAAATAACTATTGACAGTTCGGCTGGTTCGCACACCCGATCTTCACCGAAGAAGGCGGCTACCCAGCCGTTATGGTCAACAATGTCGCCCGCCAAAGTGAAGCCGAAGGCTTGCCTAAGCCCAGATTGGAACAGTTTGATGACTACTGGATCAACAGGATCAAGGGAACTTCTGATTTCTTGGGTATCAACCATTATACCACACATATCATAACGGCGGCGGGAGTAGACCCCATAGCCAAATCTCCATCTTGGCTCAAGGATATCGGAGCCGTTACTACTATGGAAGTAGGAGAAGACTCTGCTTCGGAATGGCTTAGGGTAAAATGTTTTTGATGACTTATTTATTTTACTTCTTACTTTTCAAGAGCAGCAGCCGTGAAAGCTAAAGTTGCGGGTTCGATTCCTGCTATTTTTCTTCAGTGTATGTATGACATATATTTCACTTTGCCTAATAACTACTGAACGATCAGGCATGCGAGAATGAAACAATAGTTTATGACATTGAACACCGATTAGCTACAATTTGGATTTGATAATATAAAGGTACTACGAGTAGACAGTTTTGTGATACTCATAACATAACTATAAAACAGGTGGTGCCAAAAGGCTTTGCTAATCTACTGCGCTGGTGCAAAAGCAGCTATAACAACCCACCAATTTACATTACGGAGAATGGCTTCTCCGACCGCGGCACTTTGGAAGACTACGGACGCATAAAATACTTCAATGTGAGTATTTTTATAATTTAATTAGTCTCATAAATTAGCTTTGTGAAGTTGGGTTCTATGAATATTAAATATGTACCAATGTTGTTTTATTTTGCTTATTATTTCTTAAATGCGTGACAGAACGTTAAATAGGTATTAATACTTACCTAATAGGTAGCATTTAAGCATTATCAAATTAAAATTAAAGTAGTATCTCTTACAAAATAAAATAAGTTAGGTTTTACATAGTTGAAGGAAAAAACAGCCAATTATCATAAACCAGTATTTTCCTTCACTTAACCTTAATGCAAAATACCTGTAGTAGGTAGATTACTAATCAAAATTCAATATTAACCTGCATACTTATCGTCAGGATTACCTGTCCGCAATATTGGAAGTAATCTACGAGGATGGCGTCAACGTGTTAGGCTACACAGCTTGGACACTGATGGACAACTTCGAATGGCGCGCTGGATTCTCGTAAGATGTCTTTTCACTTTTTAGCAGAACTTACCCTAAAAGTCATCGTGTATATATTATATTGTATCGAATAAGATATTATCATTAGAGTATTAAAAAAAACAATGCACCTTGAGCACCCCTTTTACAAATTGTATTAACATAATAGGTAAAATAACAAAATAAGAGGCTGGCCCATGGGTAAAAATACATGTTTTTTGAGCACCCTGCACCAATATCCTTTCGTATGCTTAGTAGCAGATCTGCTCCAGTACAATTGGACTTTATGAAATATCCGTCAAAGTTAAAAGTTGTTTGAATTGCTTGATGCTAACGCATACTAAAGGTTAAGCTTCAAATGAATATTAAGGACAACCATCAATCATAATGAACTTGACTCACGCAACGCAACATAGTGTTTTCTATGTGGTAATTTGGTAATTTAGGTTCTGGATTGACCCAACGAAGAAATAGGTATCAATTTTGTCTCTCACTACACAATCTCCTTTACAGTGAACGTTTCGGCTTCTACTCCGTGGACATCACGGACCCGTCGCGGCCGCGTACTCCGAAGCTGTCAGTGGAGTACTACCGCCAGCTAACCACCACGCATGAACTGCCTCAGGACGAGCGCTTTAAGGACCCCGCCGTAAGCCTGTTGTAGCTCCTTAGACGCTGTGATCTCTGTTCATATACCTACCTTTAAAACTGCTCAATATGTACTGTTAAAATAATCCTTCTTTCAGAGTACCTTTAGAATTTCATCATAGTTTACCAAGGGGGTCATAATAATTAAAGTATCTATCTGCAGGCCTAATAGCCAAGATACCATTCTGCAATAGTATACGATAAGCGATAAGCCATGTGACGAGGGGCCGCACATAGTGTGCCACTAAGAGGGATAGACATAGTCACTTACTACTAAGAAGATACTTGTGTGTGTGGCACTTAGTGACGTATTCAACGCATTTGTCTGGCACTTACATTTAGCATCTAATGCACACACACACAAAAAATAGTGGCACAGTGATAAGGACGGACGATTGTCGTTCCTTTTCACTTCCACTAGTAAAAAGTTTCATAAGATCATCCCTTTCGTTCTTGCTATTATTATAACGTTGTCAAATCCATATTAATCCTACATTCATGCCATGTGACCATAATATTGTATGGAAATGGTCACGTGACTTTTCTTTGGAATCAATCACTCTAATACATTTATTAATTTTCGCTTATCGTATATAATTTCAGAATGGCATCTTTGCTAAACCTACGAGAAAATGTATGATATTTGCACAAGCCTTATGATAACTATGACAACGGAATACTATTATGCATGCGAAGCCATATTTGGCCAATTTGTGACTGCCTGACATTAAGGTTCAAATTTGAAATGCATTTTTGCATGGCTTATGCATTAGATGGTTGGTTAATTTATCATTAGATAAAACTGTTCGTAGTACCTAATACCTATACTTTACGGAGCTGTCAGTGGACAACTATTTATCAGCGTAACATAACACTACTCTAATTCGGAATTAGGGTAAACGTTTCGATATTTATGAGAACCTGGTATTGTTATTTATGATGACTGATGACGATTGTACCGGATCGTTTTAAGGACCTGGCTTACCCTATTTGATTTTTGGTCGAATATAATTATATGTACCTACCTAATATTTTTCTTCGTCAACAGGTGACACGCTCGCAATATAATCAGTTAAATCCGTTTCCATAGTTTCATTTTATATACCTAATGATTGTTTAAATGATCTTGCAAAATATCTCAATCATTCATATTTTAAAATCTCATATCAATATATCTCAATCATTATCCAATTCCTTATATACTTCTATACGTAGCTTTTCTAGAGGGTAGAGGGTACTAGCAAATTAGAAATCTCTAATTATCAGTAACTAATGCTTACCACTGTAAATAAATATCTATCAGTTTACGCTAACGAAAAACTATTTTATCTACATTATAGGTATGTGTATGTATTTATGCATGACAATATTTCCACAGAGGCGGACGGGCTGAATCCTGAGGTGATTTTTAATATAAGTATGTATATTATGTAAATATGTGAATATTTTGTTAAACATCCAGCAGTATAAAATATTATTGTAACGATTAAATTTACAACGTATAATTTTTCACAGGTATTCCGAAGCGAATTATAGGACCACTCGAGCTGCACATCAACCAGACGAGATAAATAAAAAAATGTATATGTATTAAAACAAATATTTATTTAATTCATATAAGGATATCTAATTATCTACAATGAAATTATTGTAAATTATTTTTCTAACCATAAATTTCATTGTCGTAACATAGATACACGAAACATAACTTACTACAATGAAAACTCGCATCCGCGTTCAGCCAGTAAGAGATACGTTTTATAATTATGACGGCTACACCTACTTAAGAAATAAACGATTATGAAATATAATATTGTTCTGAATATTATTCTGTTTACATAAAAACGGGGACTGTTAGCTGTATGGAATGTTTCTTGTGGCTCCGGCATATTGCCGCCGAGTGGCGTAGCATTTAAAGAAGCTGTGATCGGGAATAATTCCTGAGTTAAATCTGCATAATGTGATTTCCCGACGTATAAATTGGTTCACGCTACGCCACTAAAGACAGGGCGGCTAGCAGTTGGCAGTCATGCCGGCGCCAGGCACGAACAAACATTTCAACACTTATGGAAGACTTGAATGCGTGTGGCATGTAGGTGACTTAAGCCTTATGTATATAGTCGCACAAAATGTAAGTTCACTATAGCAAAGTATCATACCAGTTGTTAACTTATCGTGGGATAATGCTTTATACATACATAGCATAATTTGATAAGTTTACAAACACGCTATTTTAAAGTGTTGATATGTTAAAACATTGCACATTTACTTACCCAAATATCAAAGATATAGGTATAACAGTAGTATTTGACGTCGTGTCTAGCGCCAGCATTACAGTAAATCGACACTGTCAATAGTTTCATATTTCTTTGTCGAAGTGATTAGAACATAATAATTATAATAGTGAATACAGAATAATGAACCGAAGAATATGAGCGTCGAATATGTGGGGTGAGAGTTTACAGAACGCGACACAGTTAGCCTTTTCAGGGCCATAGCAATTGCTACAAGTCTCTAGGACTGGATGTTTCTTGATATGTCTAGTCACTGGCTGCGAAAAGGCTAAATATATCGATCCACAGAATACAAAATTAAATGTACCATAAACCCAGCACCGTTACGTCTACTTACAATACTTACACAGATGCTTATAGAAATTGAAGATTACATTAAGTCTTATAAGATTAATAATAGTACGTTACTAATATGGCAAAGTTTTCAATGTAGTGTTTAAAGTCCTAATTTATTGTCGTACTTTCCATCGATCTAGTTAAATTTCGTACAAAAATCTAAAGACTAGGTGGGCTAAAACACAATTTTGTGAGAGTTTGTTTTTCTGACCAAACTTCAATCGGAAAGATAGAAAAATAATTAAAATAAATGACGATAATACTTAAGTATGTGTAAATGATAATAGTTGAACAATGATGTTGGCACCGAGCGAAGTGTTCCTCGTTCGGCACTAGCAGCTCGGCCGCGCCGACGGCTTCACTTTATTCCCTAAGGTTAATTAGCTAGCTGCACCCATACACATAAGTTTAAATTCTAAACAAATTTAATTTATAAAAGTGTATATTGAAATTTAGCCAGCAATTCTTATCTAGTTAACGATAAAGTCATATAACTATCATAGGTACTCATGCGTACCTATTTATAATCTCGATAAAATACACAAGGACGGTGTAAGTAGGTAGGCGAAAAACGATACTTCCTACAATAAGTAGATCTGTCCAAATACATAACATCAACGTGACGTCAAAAACTGCGCTTGTAAATATTTTCACTTTACTAATACATACCACTATAAATATATATTTTTAATAAAGGCACAACAAGGCACTGTTTCATCGAGATGTTATCACAATTATAATAATTAAATGTCGATTAAACTTCATCCAGTAAATTTATACCTACTTAGTCAAAGAAAGGATAGGATTTCCATTAGTCTTACAACTAAAGATTATTGGAAACCTAGCTTACTATTAGTATTGCAACACTGCTACTTTCGGCGAAGAAAGAAGGCTTGCATCGAACCTACGAGTCAATAGACTCCTCAACAGCCGCGCGCGAGCACCAGTACGAGTGAGGAGCCTTCTAAATAGTGACTAGCCATTATTACAGTCATGGCCTACCACTTAAGGGTACCTACTTGGCATTTTCCGTAGCTTTACATTTTGAACTTAACCAAAATTGACACTATACAGTAATTCTACATATAATACTTAACGCAGAAATTGAAATCGAATAAGCAACGTCGAATGCCCTTTCACTGTTAAGTAAACATCAATAATGTAGGTACACAGATTATACAGAGCGTAATTCTATCTCGTTTGAATAAATGCAGAGACATCAAAAAAACAATACTGTATTACTTACATGTGAGTACCACGTTTGGGCTATACCGTACCAACATAACGATCACACGACAACAAAACACTTCATACACACGCAACTAGTTAATGTCTGAAATGTACACCATATACATTTGGTAATCGGTCAGGGCCGCTGTAGCCCGGCGGGAGCCCTAGAGCCAGGTCAGCACGTTGTCGGGCTTGTTGGGGGTCGAGTTGATGAGCGATTGCACGTCCTCCAACAATATGTCTGCCGTGAATTCCCCCATCTGAAATTGTGGTTTAGCTATATCAGTAAATGATTCATTACAAGTATGAATAGTTACTTGACAAAGGTTATAACTTGGGGCCTATGTTCAACAGTGGATGTATTATGGCTAAAATGATGATGATGATGAAAATTATAATATGATGGATAAAATACGATCGAGGGTAAGGCACTGGTCTCACCGCGAGCTACTAAGCTATGAACTATCGGCTATAAACACGAACAAAAGATACGCACTTCCGTGTAAATAAAAGAGACACGGCGATACTCGCCCGGCGGTGATAGCTGATAGCTGGGCGAGTCTCGCCGTGTCTCTTTTATTTACACCGGAGTGCGTATCTTTTGTTCGTGTTTATAGCTCATAGTTCATAGCTTAGTAGCTCGCGGTGAGACCAGTGCCTAATTGTTTATGTAAAGCTGTCCAAAGATAGCAAATTTGTAGACCGCTTTCGCGAAGACACGCAGGCCGTGATAATATGGAATAAATGACTCTTATTCATAAACGTAGCAAACCGATAAGTATTGTTTGCCCCTTTCAATATGTCTATGAGACCGAACCAAACCAAACAATAAGGGGGTTAGTTTACTAAACGCCTTTGACAATATCACTCCTTAGACGCCTAAACTGATTAAAAATAATAAGCCAGCTATCGGCGTTAGACCCCTTGGATTAATCGAATAAATTCAAACTATATATATATAATATACTAATATAGTAGACTAATAATATAATAGACTATAGTACAACGAAAGCGCGTCTAGTATATCCCGCTGCAAAAGACATCCAACAGGTCAAAAGGCTCGTTAGCAACCCACCTGTAAAGTATTGAGGTCATCCGTAGAATCGAGGTTGTCGGTGAGCGTGATGTCTGTATCGAGGCTGCCGCCCGCCTCGCTGCTGCAGTCCATGCGGTCATCCATGGCGAGGAAGTCCTCGGGCGCGTAGGACTGCACCGCCATGCCGAGGCCGCTGTCGGCGGACTCTTGGCGCTGGTGCTCGCTGAGGCCGGACAGAAACGGGTCGAGAGCTGGCTCTGTTGCCGCGCTTGACGTTAGAGATGATACGATGGAGGACGACGCTTGTCGCGCCATTAGCTCTTGCTGGAAGGTTAAGGTTTTGGTCAAAACGCGTTTGATCTACTTAAAAACCGATTGGAATACTGGAATGACAAGGGCATTTCTCCGAGCGTTTCAACCGCTGTGACTTTGGTGGCAGGTTTATCATACGAATCCCGTGAGAGATGAAAGAACTTTTGGATATATTGATAGACGTAGTTGACAACTACCAAGATATCCAAAAAAAATATGAGATACTCACGGGAATCGGGTAATAATGTTGCCACCGAAGTCATGACCAAGGATCGGACAAACGCCCGTCATTTTGAAAACATAACCCTGTTCCGTATGGTAGAGACTTCCTTATCTTATGATGCTAACATATTTTTCTTAATTTAAGATGTTTATTTATAATATTTTTTTGGTAACACTAACACAAAGTATTTATTTAGGAGATCCCAACTCTTTCTTAGAAACTTGTACACGCCATGATTTTTCGGAACGTCGTTACAGCAGTAATTAATATACGCGATATAATGCGTTTAAATAGTTTTATTTCATGAAAAACTATCGCGGTAACCGAAGAAGATATTAAACACTTATTAGATCAAAATTCATTATCAAAAATTCTAAATCGTTTATTTATCACTAATTCACAATCATGGTACGTACAAGTACGAAGGAGTTGGGATCTCTTAAATAGATACTTTGTGATTTTGTTACTAAAAAAAATCTTATGATATAAAATTTGTTAACATCATAAGATAAGGAAGTCTCTACTGTACGGAACAGGGTAATTTTTTCATAATGACGGGCGTTTGTCCGATCCTTGGTCATGACGGTTGAAACGCTCGGAGAAATGCTCACAATTACAAATATGAAATATAATTTTCTCAAACATGCAATGAAATGTTGTCATTACGTGTGTCATTCGCCGCCGGGAAATATGTCGTTGCAGGCCTAGGCCGGGAAGTATTTTGTTTTTAATTTGAAAATAAACATGGCGTCTGTGTTCATAAACAGGTTAAGCAACTGTTTTTTTAATAGGTCCGAAATTTATCGGACCAAAAATATTCGCGTTAATGCCTATTACACACGAACTGATAAAAAATCTGTATGATTAGATTTATTTAAATTTTATACCCCAACTTATTAAATATTAACGAAACTCAATTCACCAGTAACAAGAAAACATTCAATATCATTTGCTTTATATTTTTATTTATCATTAATACCGAATTATTAGGTTGTGTTTAACAGCCCTAATACGGTTTATCCAAAAACTGCACAAGAGGAAAATGGATCATTTCCTTAAAAAAAAAAAACATTTTGGCGGGATTAAAGGGTAATTAAAAAAAACCTTTATTAAAGTGGAATTAATTTTTTATTGTCGATGTTCATAAAATAAGATTAAATATGAGTTCCGATGATAGCAGCAATGAAGAAACAATCTGTACACCGCCAGAATTAAGGGCGGAGGCTCAGTTAGCTATAAATAACTTGTTGCCGCCAAAATCAAAAGAAAGATACATGAAAACTTATGAAAGTTTCTTAAGTTGGAAGACTGAAAAAAATGCCCATGGTTTTTCAGAAAATGTATTACTAAAATACTTAAAGTGAGATTGTAACTATTCTTAACATATATTATTTTAAGTTTAACTCATGTTATAAATGGAGTGAAAATGTAGTTAAGCATAGCATAGGTACCTAAAATTGCCAGTAGGTATGTTTAAGGCTGCAAATATGAAAATACAAGACTTGGCAGCACTGTGTTTAAATTATACCATATTAAACATTTATTAATTGTATGGTGTATTTATTTATTTCATTGCATTAGTTTGAGAAAAGCACTATACATGCCTAGCCGTGAAAGGGGCTTGCAGGCTTCGTAACTAGCCGGCCTCCCTACGGTCGGCCGTCTATAATACTCAGCCTGCAACCCCCTATTTCCCGGCGGCTGCAGTAATGTACTATTTCTCAAACTTGCTACGGAATGTTGATGTTACTTAGGTACTTTAAATTAAACCCGGAAATACTATGTATCCGGTGGCATATGCTAAGATGATATGTAAAGAGATTTCATGTATTTATTTCACACCTAGGACTGCAAACAAACTGTCTTTTGTTTTGAAACGTCAAATTGTGACACTATGTCTTGACATTCAGCCACAGAAAAAAAAATAACCTAAAAACTAATGTCTATACCACCAGGTAAAAGGATACCTCAAACAGATTAAAAAAAAAGTTAGGCGCGAATGTTTGTTTTTAATGTTGTACGATACTGTACTATTTGTTTATTTACAAATCAAATAGTATGGTTCGGCGAAATCAGTTAGTTTTATTTCATGGCAAGTTTGAGAAAAGCACTATACAAATCTCGGCGAGAAACAGGGTTACAGGCCGCGTATTCCTATCTGGCCTCAGTTCCTTCGGCCAGATATATCTACTCGGCCTGTAACCCTTCGTTTCCCGTGCTCTATAGTAATGTACTATTTAATTTTACGTTGACAAGAGTTTCAACATTCCCGGTTCGGAATTGTAGCAACAACACGGTATTTCCCCGATATTGAGGGATTTTCCTCAACGCTTCCTCCGATGATTGCAGCAAACCTCCGTTTGGGTCGATTGCAAATAAAAAATGCATAATAAAGACTAAAGGACTTAATCAAAACAAAACTCATTGTGTCATGCGAAAGTGGTATGACATACTATAGATGTGGTCAAAAATTATGTGAGGTTAAATTTTGTTGTCATTAGATAATTATATTATTATCTTTTTTTGCGACCCGTTAATCTTTATGGCCATTTGGCAGTTTTGGTTGATTCGCTGATTTCAGCGAATCAACCAAAACTATCTATCATTATTATATTCAAAGTCCATCACTTTCATAATAATTAGGTACAGTCAAGTTCAAAAATAAGTATCGAAAGAATCCGCTCATAAATATGTTAAGACGTTCTTATTACACAGAATTAGAGTGCACTGGGACATATTTTTCTGCACACCATATTTTGTCTTTGACTGTACATAAGTCTTTCAGGGAACAAGACTGGGGATTCTTCAAATAATTTCCAAAGGTACGGTACACCTACACACTTGACACCTCTGGGGTCGCAGGCACCCATTAGCTAAATTGCTGCTTACCGTCAGGCACGTACTCCTTTTTCTAACGTCTTAATATAGTGCCACTGAAGTAAAATTAACACTGTCACAGTTTCTACCAGGTATCGGAACCGTGATTTTTAGAAAAACTACGAAATATCCCAATTTTTCAACATGTTTCGTATTTTTCATGGAGTACTCAATATTTTATATACTTAACAACACCGTATTTTTAAATTGATCCATTAACAAAGAATTAATATAACGAAGAATGAAATATTACGAATTTAGAACCGTTCTTTTGTTTGGAGAAAAGACTGGTATCCGACCCCTGGTTTCTACAATATATCTCAGAAGACCATGAGGATAAGTTACCTGTAATCTAATTTCGTGCTGCCGCTGCTTCAACCGCTCCCTCTCAAGCTGGAGGGACTGCAGGCGCATCTTCTGCTGCAGCGAGGCGTTGTTGAGCCACCCGCCGCCCGCCGCGCCCGCGTTCGCCGCTGGCGTGCGCTGCAAGTGCTGGGCTGGAATCGAAACGTAATCTTTGGGTATACACTCATTGAGGAAAAATTGACACATCATCTGTCAATTTTTGACGGGATGGATGATTGTAGGACTTACGGCTCGACCACGGACACGCGCAATTGCGGCGATGCAAGCGTTTTTCGTTATCATTGCCTGTGTTCCCAACTAACCACCGTGCGTGTGACCGCGAAATGAACAGCTGGCTTATGATGGTCACGCGTTTATCGTACTACGCGTCACTTACGCACTCGTTTATGTGGTAGAACATGACGGCAACGACGACTAACGATTAGACACTGGACCATCATAAACCTGCAGATAAAACGTTTGCCGCGCCGCAATCGCGTGTCCGTGGCCGAGCCGTTACAGGGAAAATGTGACTCCTTCACCCCCAGAACCTCATAAGGCGTGAGGGCGTGACATGTTGAGCTGTACGCTGTCAATTGCATAACCTGTGTCAAGTACGGTACACATCACCTCACCTGTGCCATCAGTGGTATTTGAGTATGGATAACGTATTTAGTAATAATGTTATTTAATGGCATTAGGAGTATCAGAGATTGCTTGGTAAACAAAAGTATCATGCGAAAACTTGAAGAGCATGAAATTAACAATCCCTTGTACCTAAATATTGTGTCTGTAGTCACCGAGATTTATCGGAACTGCCTTGGTGCCTAAATGTACTCCGATGTATCTAATTGTAGGACTACGGAATTGCAGCTTATCGGGAGCTGTAGGCTTATGAATCTTATGATGACCGCTCCTTTATGGTTTACCATCCATCGAATTTGATGGCTACGCTTGCTGATAGGGGCAATGAAGGAGGCGATCATCATGACGTATGATGTCAGCATACAATCTCACTCACAGAATTATCAAAATACTTACAGCCTACTACACTAGGACACAGAACTTGCCTGCACTTATCGCTACTTCGTATTATAAACTAAGATCTAAGAGTATTTGTAGAGTAAATGGAAGATCAACTTACGTATTCTAGGATCGAACCAGGAAGTAGTGCGGGCGGCATGATTGATGAAGTAGATCTCGCCCTCCTGCGTCGCAGCCTGCTCCCAGCCATCGGGCAGCGGTCCCAGGTCTGTCGTGTTACTACTTGTACTCTTCGCTGCTGAAATCAATCAGATGCACTTTATGAGTGACTTTATCCAGGGCAGAAATACATGAGATCCTCTCAACAGCGACTAGTTGCAAGGTAGACACAGCCTTTACTAATACATTGGACAGGAAAATGCTGAATAGAGTGGCGGCATCAGTAATGAACAAGAACCCAATTTCTGAAGAAACTTAGATTTTTGCAACAGATGTTTTACAACATAAAGGAGAAATTTAAGTGTCTAGTGTGCCACCACCCTACCCAACCCCATGGTTTAGGGAATGGCTAGGGGCTTGTATAGTAAGGCTGTGGTAGAGATATAGTCTAAGACGTACGCGCACGTGATCGGTAATCAGGTGGACGCCGGGAAGGTCGCGAGCTCGTTCCAAGAAAACAACGGCGCCAGACGAACGCCCGCGCAGCGCTGGCGCACTCGCCAAGTGAATCAGCCACACACAATACTAGATAGACCACCTCATGTAAACTCCGCATTGGCATAACACAAGGTCAGCATCTCCACTTGTAAACGTCCTTTGGTTTACCAATACCGTCGTAAAACACATTATTTATTTGCATCCACTATGTTGCTGTTAGGACAGCAATACTATACAAAACAAGTATTTACGTTCAATAACCTAATGTTCCTAGAAGTTTTTTCTGTTCATAAAAGACCTAGTTCCAAGGTAGGCTCTATTAAAACATGTGTTGTGGGTAAGTTCCACGAGCCACTGAAAACCTTGAACGGGGTGATTTAGTAGGCTATACTGAACAACTTTTAATATGAGGCCAATGACGAAATCTAAAAAAAAAATTTGTCTTTTTCATACATTTTGACCGATTGATCACGACATTTTATATGAAAAAGGCAATTTATTTTTGAGATTTCTGGGTTAGCTCCATAGTAAAAGTTATTCAGTTTAACCTACCAAATCACCCCGTTCAAGGTTTTCAGTGGCTCGTGGAACACCCTGTATAACTGATCACATATAAAATGATTAAAAAATAGATAAATGTAGAAATAAATAGATAGAAAACAACCATGATTATGATTAACTAAGTCACAAATATGTTTCTGATAAATAAACAAACAGATGTCCTCAGCGGCAGCATTCGAACACTAGCTTCGCAATTCGCTAGCAGATACTTCCCCCCGAGCTACGGATGCCGAGGCTTTAATAAATTTATGTGACCAGACGTAAATATTTTCATTCTAGATTAAATAGGTACTAATTAGCACGCGAGTGCCAAATGTATTGGAAGCGTGAATCGTCATTTATATACCATCTAGTGTAAAGGTGATCTGTGCAATACAACGTGCGGCGCAAGTCGCTCGGACACCTCATCTTGCAAAGGTTTACACTCATTCATACTTCGGTGCACTGGACACAGTGGACACAAAGTGTCACCATTTATTATTAGACCAAGCTCGTTCTGATTTACATGCGTGGTATAAATACGGTTAGAACATTAGTTATTAATAACGGGCTGAGTCTGTCACTAAAATTATCTTCCTATCCTTATGGGTTTACCCTGTCCGGGTTTTGTTGTTTTTTTTGTTTGTAGAGGTACTATTATTAAGTTTTCCTGCCGTTGGTTTAAAATAAATCAGCGAACAATAGAACCGCCCAGTATGCCTATTGCCTACATACTCGTACAGTAGCTACCTATGTATTATGCGTACCGCTATATAATATCACACTAAAATATAAAACTCGATGATATAAATGCGTACCATATGTCCATATGGTGTATACCAATATATATTTTTCAGCAGGTGAGGTTACCATACAGTATGTTAGACACAAATTGTTACCTACATTAAAATTCATAGGGCATCATGATCATATATCTAACTAGGTATAACTTTGATTAGATTAACATGACAGCATCGGCATTATTATTATGAATAAGCAGTACCAAGATATATATGTAAGTACTATATAATAGTAAGATATATATGTAAGTAGTATATAAGTAAATAAATTAATATAAGAAGAAAAACATTTATATAACGATTAAAAGTTCAAGTAAATAAAGATCCACCGACAGGTTTTCCTAAATAAATCAACTAGGTATAACATATAAATGTGTGCAACGACGAGCAACAACTTCGACTAATAAATTGAATCAATAAAATATAGGTTTGTAGGTACGCAGTGCCTAATGATATGATAAGAAATTGTAATTTCCAAGAACTATTATGCGTTCACTTCAAAAATTATTCCTACATTAAACAAAGACTAGGTACAATGTGACATCGATTACAGAGGAATCCGCAAGGAAAACAAACTATTTAAGAGACGATCTACATAGATAGAGAGTTTGTAGAGATGAGGGTAATAGGAGTGATAAGGTAAGACGGAGCACCGGCTGGGCTGACACTTGCTCGCCACGGCGGCGCCACTGGCAAACATGAAGCGGCCCCGAACGTGAC